>JAXQQM020085905.1:0-291225 GCA_034641835.2 Pinus albicaulis | reverse complement strand
GGTATGTTTGATTTTTTGATTTTTGGGTTTTCGCTGGAGAAATGGGAAAACAAATTTTGGGTTCGGGGATAAGGTCAGACCTTTGCAGATTTCGAGTTGGGGCGAGGTAGGTGAATGTATTGATGCTTTTGATTGGAATACATGGACAGATTAGACCGACGAGGAGCTGAAGAGGGCAAAGAAGAACTTGGATACTCTCCAAACAGTTGAAAACATATAGAACAAACTGAATTCAAAGGCCGAGCACTGTAAACAACGGATTCAACCTTATTCACTCATTCAATTTAGTTCAGAAGCATATGAAAGGATGGCATACATTTAAACATGAAGAAACTTACAGTAAACAAAGAGGAAACACCATCAAGAACAGAACACCACAAGGATCCCAACAAGTGCCGCAAAACCTCTGATCTTTCCTTAGCCAAAATATGAAAAATATGTACAATGATATCAAAGTCTCCCAAGAGTCCAACCTGTAGAATGCCTCAGAAATTACAATATATAGATCACTCTAACACCTTTCCCCACCTCTAGGGTTCGAATTCCCTCTTCAGGGATCAGTTTCAACCAATTCTAATCATGGAACTACAATCTAGGCAGCTAACAACTTGCCTCTAAAAGAGTGGAAACTGATCCATTACATGATTTTTTACCCTTTTGAGAGTGAATCTTCTAGAATAGATAAAAATAAGCCAAAGTTACATGCCAAATATACATTTACATCATAAAAACCCAAAAATTCCATCCACAAGCAAAACTGGTCCATACTAGGCGAAAATCTGAGCTGGCAGTTGAAAATTCAGCAAAAATTTAAGTGGGTCGCATTTGAGCCGAGTGGGTCTCATTTTTTCCAGCCTGAATTTGAGGTACTTCCCGGCATCCAAATTGAGCTCATGATAGCTCGTTGGAAAGCCCTGGATGTTGACTATCCAACCCAAGTGGAATTTCTGAAGTTGGAGCTCATTTGACCCTCCAAAACTTCTTTCTCCCAGAAGTACTTCCTGCTGGTGCAAAAGGTGGCAGCAAGGTGGTTTTCATGGTGTTTTTGAGCTCTTTGACCATCCAGATTTTGATGAAATGCTTAGGTGATGCCTGAGGATGCATAACTAACCATGAAAAATCCAAAAATGAAAAAATTTCCTCCAGCAAGTGTCCCAAAAAAAAGTGAGCATATGAGGGTGAGACCCACTTAACTGAAAAACCTGTTTTTTGACCCAAAAATTTGAAAATGACAAAATTTTCTCCGAATTTTCCCAAATTCGGAGCGGAGGTCCTCCATCATGTATCCTGCCTATTCAACGAAGCCTCGGCCAAAATCCGAAGTGGATTAGGCCTTTTCCGCCGTCTTAGTGCTTCACGCAACCTCCTCTTCAGAATCTTCATTCTCGCTTTGCAAACATGCATGCGAGCCCAATAATGGCCTTTCATGTGACGAAGCATGTCTTTGTCTCTATCATGATCCTGTGAATTTACCTACGCTGATGACGAAGGCGAGACCCCTTCCACGCCATGTGGAGATAGTACTCGCGTTGCTGATGAAGTCAACGAGACCCCTTCCACCCCGGGTGGAGATAGTACTCGTCGTGATGTTGAAACAAAGCTCTGTGGCTTCTCTGATATGTTACCACTACTGGTGCACTGCTATGTTCCATCTCAGTACATCAACCTCAATGATTGAGTTACTGTCATGCTCATATCCTTGCTCATAAACTGAATCCGTCTCTGACATGGCTTTGAACAAGATATTTGCAGTATTGGATGTTGATATAGGTGCAGTGAAAGCAAAGTTATAATGTATGTCCAACACCCAATAGATATCACCCACGTGCCAAAGTATCACAGGAAAAACAAAATCATCATGAGGATGGCTCTACTTTAATGGCATAATAACTATCACTGTTTCGATCACAAGTAAGTTTGACAATGAGTACCAAATGCAAATGTGTGGTCAACTTTGTGATGATGGCCAAAATCTGTCAAAGGAGGAAGCAAACATAGGACAGTGTTTCATCAAATGGGAAATAAGAATATCATGACAACGACCATATGAAACAAATGGACATGACAGTAGCAATTGAATGATGATGACATCAGTGGTATGGTGATGGAGGCTTTATACTAGTCAACATAAGACTGTGCAAAAACATGAGAGGGCATAACAACAGTGATAAGATGATAACTGAGGGCGTGAGGATCGTGTATACAACGTGCTAGGGCATGAGCATCTCTATCATTCACAATAGTTTTCAAACCTTCACAAACTGTCCATATACTTTCAAAACCCTTGAGGAATTAATGTGCATGTAAATGTAGGATTCTCTCTAAGCATGGCCTATTGCCCGACATCAATAATATCATAATCATGCTAAAAATCCATTGAACAATGATTAAAACCTGTTTGGAAGCTTTTGGAGTCGATTAGAATCGAATCTGGGTGAAAAACACAAATTTCTGGGCTCTGATTTAAGTGGGTCGCATCTCCCTCAAGTGGGTCGCATCCACTTCAAGTGGGTCGCATCCACTTCAAGTGGGTCGCATGCCTCTTGCAGGAAGCTTTTGGAGGCCTTCCTGGTGTCCAAATCGGGCATGTGATAGCTCGTTTGAAAGCTATTGGAGTCTACTTTCTAACACAAGTGGAATTATTCAATTTGGATTCCATTTACCATGTAAAAAACCAAATCTCCCAACACTAGTCAAAATGAGCAGAATGAGGCTGCCTCAAGGCAGAGCGCTGTTGCAGTCAACTTTTGAAGATCTTCCTCAACTCCAAATTGAGCTCATGATAGCTCATTGGAAAGGTCTTTCTGTCTAGTTATCCGTTGATGCATCAACCAAGTCATTTAGCCAACCATGCTAGGAGAAATCTTGATTTTCCCAAGGTCACTTCAGAGGTGCATTCAATTCTCCTGAGGCAACGGTATTTTTGATATTTCTCTAAAACCATGATACCTGTGTAAAAAGTGAAAGAGTTTTTTCTTCCTTGGAATGTTGTGAACAAAAACCTCTCTCAGTTTTCCAAAATTCATCTTTGATTGCTCTGAAACATCTTTTGAGGGAAACTTACCCCGATGTGTGAAACAAGGAATTTTGTCGAAATGAAGCGAAATGGAGGGGATAAGGGGCTTCTAAATTCTTGGGGAAATTTTGGGAAGTAGGGAGGGATGTTAGGAAGCAGGGGAAAGTGGAATCACAGAGATTGAGTGAGGGGAAGGAGTCCAAAAGGGCAAAACACAGGCCTAGCCTAGAAAATTGCCAAGTTTTGGCAAGAAACTAGGGTTTGTGGGAAAATGAGGAATTTGAGGGATCTCAGTGATGGGAAGTGTTTAATAAGGGATATTAAGGATAGGGGAAGTTGTGTGAACATCAGGATACAATTTTTTTCGATGTTTTGACCATCCAAGAGAAATTACCTCAAAAACCCTAGGAGAGGGAAATGGACCTTACCTAGGCACAACTGAAGCATGAACAAGATGTAAAATGACGCAATGGAACTTGACATGATGAAGAAAAACCTATGAATGATGACACACTCAGCTGAATGGTGACATGGACCGACATTTGGACAACTTTGGAAGGAGTGAAAGCAAACCCTAGACCTAATGCCTAGTGACCAAATTTTGCTTGAAAACTCATTGAAATGACAAAATTTGACCTTGACACTTTAAAATCACTTTGTAAGAGCATGTTTGATCGCTGGAGGAAGGCTGCAAAGGTTGACTCTAACACCACCATTCCTGTATTTGGCCAGACTAGAATACTTTACCGTGAATCACACATGAAATACATGATTAGCAGTCAAGATAGGCCAGACAACATTCCAATGTGTTCCTTGCGTTCCGACCTGAACTCTTTCATTATGCATATTGATGAAAACACGGAGGAAGAGTCAGAGGAAACTGATGTAGACTCAGGTCCACCACATTAGCTATCCCTGGTGCCCTATGATGAACTAAACACTCAAAACTACCATGATCATGAACAGTTGTGTCTTGAGGAAAGTAAGTTTTCCCTTCCTGAAGTAGGATTAGAACAAGAAGCACAAACTCTAATGTACTATCAAGCAAATTGCTCTAGTTTTAGTCTAACACCAGCAGTGACTTGTGGAAACTTCTTCCGGGTGAAGGCTTTAGAAGACCTACACATTATAAACCTGTTTGGAACCCGGGAACAAGGGAGTTCAATGTTTCTGCCATACCTCAAAGATTTACCATCATGTGACCCTCCTACTGCAAATGAAGCTTTAACTATAACCTCAGCAGCTCAAAATCCTGAGAAAAGACCAGATAAATTTCTCGTGAACAAGAATGATAGTTGCAATCCTAGCATATATGAACTACTGAAATTAGCTCATATTCTGTCTTTTCATGAAGAACTTAGAAAAGCCAAAATCAGAAATCTCATGCAGAATACCAATTTCTATAGAAAAAGCAAGAGAAATTACTGTGTCACTACCTTCCCCTCAAAGAACAGTTTTTACAAGAGAAAACACAACAATCTGAAACAAAATGAAATAATCAGGGATAAAACAGCTGGTCATAGAGTCTGCTTTGATTTTAGGAATAAAATTGCATATCCTTATAACAGAGATTATGTTTTTTCTACTCAAGACCATGATTTACCAATTAAAGGTGCTTTTAATCGTGTATGTTTGCAAGATGATGTTTCAGGTCATGGTCATAAGATTCCTTTGCAAAGTAGACAGCTTAAAGATTTTTTCAAGTTTGCGGGAAGTAGATCTGATTTCAAGTTCAAAATTACAAAACCACCCAATGTCATAAATCTGTTCATGAAAGCCATGTTCCCAGTTTTAAATTTCTGCATCTGTGCATACCTTGATGATGTCATTATCTATTTTAAGAATGACCAAGAATACATGCATTACTTGAGGAAAGCATACAGTAAGGAAAGGAGTGGAAATCAGATATTCATAGAGGTACAAAGGGAAGATACTGGGCTGTTTAGAGATTCTTGCATGAATCCCTATGTCATGTTAGAGAGAGAAAATTTCCCAAATTTTTTCTTTTCAGGAGTTGAGTGGGCCAAGGGTTAGAGGAGATCCTTACGAGGATAAGATGCTTAAATTCCGTCATTTCCAAGATTTTTGAGTTTGGGACACTTTCATTCATTGTACATACCATTGTTTGAAATATTGAAAAGATGGGAAAGTCAAAAACATTAAAAAGCAGAAAAGAGGGCAAGTGAATATAGAACCAAGGCCCCATGTTCCAAAAAATAGTCTTTCAGAAAGCGAGCAAGCCTAAATGCCGCTACTAGTAATCCAATGTCTTGTTCAGCTATCTAGCCTAATCATAGCTGAGCATGTTTAAATTTATTTGCTGATAAGTTAGTGAGTGCCAAGATAGTCAACATTGTGTAAGATTGACTTATCACAGAGCTTAGATTAGGGAGAGATTCTGGTTCCACATGCCTAAAACAGAACCAAAGAGAGAAGCGAGGGATAAAAACACATTGTACATCTTAGCCCCGCTTGTCTAGTTTCCTTTTGTTGCAAAATAAAATTTGTGTGCAGCTTGTCTTTTATGCCGCAAATGCATGACAAATCAGACTGCCTAATCCTGATTTGATCATTTTTAAATTTCATGTTGTAGATTAGAGAATGAAATCCTGTCAAACTGCTTAATCTTGACAGTTGATCTAGTTTTAGGTAGAGAAATGAAGGAGTTCATCAGTTTAATCGGAACTCCCGGCAGATATAAGAGTAGAAATAGATAGGTTCATTTTGAAAAAAGAAAAATATACTTTGTCAAAATGCTGCTAGTTCAAATGCGCCAAAGAGAATAAAAAATGTTAGGAAAGATAGTGGGGTAGGTATAAGTATCATTGATGTTAACCATGCTGTCATTTTTCAGAAATAACATCAAGAAAAGGGTAAATTTTGCGCCAATGGATAAGGCACTGGTCTTCATAAGCCAAAAATCTGAATTCTTGACACCTCCTGACGAGGAGCTGCCCTCCCCAAATGGAGCCACTCTTAGCCATCAGTATTTTTTACATGTTAGTGATGACTATATCTACAGCTGAGTCTTCTAGAAACTAATTTCCTTATGTCAATATGTCATCTAGAAAACCCTCCTAAAACTTTTTTGCCCTTCTACTTTTCAGTCCACCCCTGTCGAAATCAAAACCTCATTACCACTATCCTATCTAGCTTCAGCCCTACTAGTCTACCCATCAGCTTCAAAAGGCAAATCCAAATCTGTTTCAAAAGTCTCCCCTATGTTAGGAAGTGGCGCTTTAAGACATTTTACCCTTGGCGATCATCAAAAAGCCAAAAATCCTCCATCTGTTACAGACCAACCATAACTGACCTCCCATTCTGCAAATGAAATTAACAAACAGCTCTAAGTCGCGCCACTTATATCCCTAGATCTCAACACTGCATAAACCCCAATCTCAAGCTGACTATTAGGTTTTTCACAGTGTTCTATGGTTTCTACAAAGGTAGGAAATATAATTTCATCTCATGGAGTAAATGCTTGAATTTACAGTTAGAGGAACAGCTGCTTCTAAATGTAACTTGAGCCTGAGATATGTCTGCAAAATAGAAAGCTACTCATCCAGACTTTACAGCTCTTTCCAGCATGAAAATCACAGTAAGAAAGGGACACCACTGTCTCAGCAAACTGGTAAATTGTCATGGCCCAGAACCTCCTTCATTTACAAGCAGAGGGTTAGGGCGCCTCCTTCATCCACAAGCAGAGGGCGCTGGCCAGTATTGACTTTGAAGATTGCAAAAGTCCAGGCAGAAAGAAGTTCTTGGTTTTTCAAAAGGCACTGACCTCCATAGTCACAGAGACTATCCTTCAAATAGTTTGTCATGAGATGACCAAAACAAATGATGACATTTCAGTCACCCTCAGAGCAGAACAGGAAGACAGTGATACTTTGGCTAGGGTTTTTCTAAAGCACTGTAGTGTTTGCAAGCAGAGTTGCCGGTCTTGATGTTTTTTAAAAGTTGATTTCTTACCATCATAATCAAGCAAACCCTTGTCATGCAGCCTTATCACATAATCCTCATATACTTCGCCAAGTGAAGGGCCTCCTTTTATGAGTAGATGGCCAAAGCCTTGGATATTGTTAAAGACTGATCGATCTAAGAGACAGTGGAAAGAGACAAAGGAAGAAAGCCAAAAGGTCTTCACACCAGAGAAGTATAGTGTGAAAGCATGCAACCAAAAGAGTGCGCTTACAGTCCAGGGAGAAGCTTGTGAATCACCTGGAAGCAGCAATCATCAAACACATTGGAAGAACACAGGCCATCTCCTGTTAAATGACAAAACAGTCGCCAAGGTTGGTCAAAATGCTCTTTGACACATTCTGATTGATTTTCTTTAGATTATGCTAAGAAGGTAAAACGATGGTCAAAGATTGGTACTATAGAATGCATGATGCTTGATGAGCCAGTATACAATGCTATAAGTGGACAAAGAAGTAGTTTGATAGATTGTCAGTTTTGGGAGTTTGGAACAAATGCATCTTTCTCATCATTCAAAAAGACAGATACATCATAGGTAATATACCTATAAGCAGGAAATTATTTTGGAAAAAGAGGCGCCCTTATCAAATCAGCAGGTCATGATCAAGTCCAAATAGGGTCAGCAAGTTTGGCACCTACTGTAGATGAAAGTTGAAGAAACTATCAAAGAACAAGAACTGTTAAAACAAGTTGACAAAACTAACCCTGTCCTTCAAATAACAAAGCAGTTTGTAGGTTTTCTCTTGACTGTTTTAAAGGAAGGGTTACTCTATCTCATGTATGTGACAGTGTTGTTAAACTTGATGCATGAAAATGATATGAATATTGTGAAGCTATTTTCCAAAAATTAGAAAAGGAAGAAGATCGGTGTTGAAAATGTCTACATGAGACAAAGTTAAGTTTTTTCTTAACAACATACATTTTGTTATAAAGTTGGTCCATTGATTAGACAATCCAAAGGCATCGAAAACCTTCAAATGCATGCACATATTATGAGTTAAGTTTCGCAAATGCACCAAGGTGTTAAAAGGATTAAAAGACTGTGAAAACTTCGCAAAAAGGCCAAACCAAAATTCCGCTTCACATTTCAAAAGAAGGTGACCGTTGAAAGGGTTTGAAATGACATAAGAGAGTAAGGTCGAGGGAAATTGTTTCATTTTCAAAACTGAAGACAAAACCCCGTGCCTCCCTAGCACCAGCAATTTAAAATTAGGTTTGTAGAGGTGTCCAGTTTATTGGCGGGCGACGCTGCCTTTTCGCGCGGCGCACTGGGCGGATTTCCACCGTGAAAAAGTGTTAGCGCGACGCGCTGTGCGATAGCGCGGCCGCCACGTCCCCAGAACCGCCGACCACCCAAACGGGCCGACCGCCGTGAAGCATTTTCTTGCGCGGCGTTCTATTTTTCAAAAGAAGGAGATTACCTTGAGTTTAAGAGCTCCGGTGTTACTTGACCTTTCAAAACGGGTGTTCATCAAAATTGAAGGTATTTTTATATATTCTCCCTCGACTGAAAAGGTTGCTAAGGGACAGGAATGGTTTAAAGGACTGTTTCGAACTGCAGTGTGAGAGAAAGGGTTAGAGCAAGGCTGCTGAGTTATACCTTGTTTATATATCAACCATATATGCTAAGAAATCTGTCTAGCAAGGTCAAGATCGAATTCAAGGGTGGTTTGTCCTAGTTTTCAAAACTTTCAAAGCCTTATGACCTTGTCACTATAGCTAAAAACAGTCCTTTCTACACGGTGATCTGAAGTATTGAAATATGATAAAAGGCTAACTGTGTCATTCAAAAAAGAAAAGCACCCTCTGAGAGATACTTGGTTTGATTAAGAGCAATTTGTTCATCTTCAAAACAATAAAAGTGAGGGAGAATTTGTTATAAAGAAAGCAGGAGTTTACATAGTTAATAGGAGCTTAGTTTGTAAAATAAATAGTACTTTCTGATCCCTTATTAAAACTATAAAGCTCATTTCAAAGACTGTCACCATTGTTCCATAAACTGTGAGTTTGGATGTATGCACACACTGGAAGTCAAAATTTGCTTGTGTATGATCCTGTTTGATGGGATATCACCCATATAGAGAAAACAGTGAAGTTTTAATAGGGGAAAGGGTTCTTGATTAAGCAGAAGTTCACTGGTTGAGGCCACAGAGGAAGGTTGCTCGCGCTCCTCACAAAGGGACAGTATTCACTGTGTTTGATTGGTTGACTGCCTTGGGTTTTTTCTAAAGCTTATTGACAAGTTGTTTTACATCCAAAGTAAGGGCTTTTCTAACATAACCAGAGGTGTTATTTTGATATAAGGTCTTGCCTATTTTGCAAGATAGAGACTCTTGCAGGTCTTGGTGAAACCTTTTGAGGCATTTTCCAAAAACTCTGTTACCTTGTTAATCTGATGTTGTTGTGAGAGTTGCAAGCCTATGTCTTGTTGGTGAAAGTTGGCACACCTATCTGAGCGAGTTGTTAATAGGCGAAAGTCCCCTTGGAGAGCAAGGAAGTAAGGTGTATTGGTTGACAAACTCACAAGAATAGGGTAATCAAAACACTTCTCACAGCAGACTCCTTCTAGCAATCTGCCCCTCCTCTTCACTATATTATTTCATACTGAGAATTTGTTGACAGAGTTTTTCCAAAGGTGAACAGGACACTTTCTGAAGGGTAGGTCTTTGATGGGAATTTAATATTGGAGACAGAGATATAAGCCTCCATAGGAGCAATGTGGTGGTTTATCTCTTAAATTCACAAGTAAAGGGTGTGTTTCCTAAAAAACTGTGCACTGATATTTCACCTAAACCTAAGTCTCCTTTTTCTTTCACTGTATGGTCTCTTCTATAGAAATCTGCTGACAGAGATATTCTAAGGGTGAGTAGGGCCACTTTCTGAAGAGCAGGGTTTTAATATTTGAGTTTTGTCTTGGAGACACAAATACAAGTGCTGATTGGCCTCTAACAAATCCACCAGGAAAAGTAATTTTTCAATACTGTGCACAGGAAATCTACACAGCAGTTTGCCTCATCTTTTCTATAAGAACCCATTGAGATACCTGCCTGGCTGAGGTGCATCCAGAGGTGAAGGGCTGGTTTTAAGGAGAGCAGAGGTTGTTTATTCAAAGAAACATTGTTGCAATCTATCCTAACCACATTGTTTATCTGTCCAAACAGCATATTGCCACAGTTTCAATCCAGAAGAACATTTTACATACAGTGAAGGCAGTTTGCCTCTTCCAAAACTTGTTCAAGTCAGAATGCCTCCAAAGCAAGACCACAGGAGCGGTCCACATAAGAGATATGAGCCTATCTCCACAGAAGAAATCAATGCTCACCCATCTGTGCTTTTCAATTTCCATGAAGTAGGCTGTCTTGATTTCTGCCAGAAGATAGAAGAAGTCAAGAGTTTTTTGCCATTAACACACTTGTGCGCTCTGAGATTCAAAGAAAAACACTTCCAAGTGGCGGGTCTTGATTTCAAAATTTCTCCAAGGTATGTGTCCAAGGCTACCAAGATCCCGTATCATGGCGAAAAGTGGTTTAAACAAGCTCATCTTGACTTAGAGGATTACAAACCTTTCATCAAGCCTGAACATAGGGAAAATATCACTGCTATTTTCCCTTTTTCCTATCTTCTTGACAGCTATGCTCCACTGATGAAAGCCATAATGAGATATTTCACTTGTGAAGGGAGGTTTAATCAAATTTATGCCTACCATGTCCGCTTGTTGATGCATTTTACCAGAAGCAGGCAACTAAACCTTCCGTACTTTTTGTCCAAAAGCATAGAGAAAATGGCATCTACTGCCCAAAAGAAGGCTCCACCTCAGCAAATCCATTCTCTCTTTCATCATTCCTTGATCAAGATTATCTTCTTACACCAGCTGGAGAAGAAAGGGGTTTCATGGGATTCATTCATCAGCCATTCAGATTTTGCCACTGTCCCTCCTGTTCATGTGTCACCTACTCAGCCTGTCCATCGCCCAGTGCCTTTGTCTAGTAGGCCTACACCTAGAAAACTCAAAAAGACTACTGGGCAGCCAAGTCAACAGGGAGAAGGAGAGGGCAGTGAACCACAAGGAGAAGGAGAAGGCAGTGAACAGCAGCAGCTAGAGGTTGATGAACAGCAACTTTTGGATGTTGAGGGACAGCCAAGTCAACAGGAAGAGATAGAGGGCAGTGAACACCAGCAGCAGGCAGATATTGAAGGACAGAAGCAGTTAGAGATTGAGGGACAGCAGCATATAGAAAGTGAAGGACAGCAGGTCCAAGATGAACAGCAGTTAGATGATGAGGAACAGCAGCAAGTGCAAGATAAAGAACAGCAAGCTGAAGCTGCCACCTTAACAGTGACCAAGACTGTTCCTAGCAAGAGGAAATTGCCCAAAAAGACACCTTCTAGCTTGCCAAGGAGGAAAAGCGCCAGATTGGCTTTCAAAGGCAAAAATAAAATTGGAGAAAGTACAAAGCATGGAGGTGAATTAGCTATTATCCCTATCCAAAGCGATGATAGTGACAATGAAGCCCGCCTCCTTGAAAACCTCCTCATTCACAAAGAGGGGCAAATTGAGGTGTTACAAGAAGACCTTCAAAGGGCGAGAAATTTCAACCACTTCTTAGAGGTTGAAAACAAACAAATGAAGTTTCATGCAGCTATTTATGAGGCAAGGGCAATTAAGTATAAGAAAGAGGCAGAAAAGGCGCAAGTAAGAATTGAAGAGCTCATTGGCGAGTTTGATGATGAAGAGGAGGAAGACCAGCCTAGGCGGAAGAGGCCTAGGACCATCGGGCTTAGAAGAGCCTTGGAAAAGCATAAAACAGAAGAACAAGCTCATTTCGAAGCCTTTCCTCTCACTGCCCTCCTTGAGCAGGAAATTGAGGAAAACAAAGAAGCATGGCTTGAGAGAGCTAACCAGCATTTGGAAATGAAGCTTGAGAGGGTGAACAGGGATCTTGAGTTACAAAGAAAGAGGACTCTTCACTTTCAGAAGCTAAATCAGTTTGCCAGGCGAAAATTAAAGGTAGCACAAGAGAAATTAAAGAAGTTGAAGGAGAAGCGCCTAGCACGGAAGGAAGGGAAAAGCATATCAGCCCTTGATATTTTGGCCTCAGCTTCAGAGCATGTTGCTATGGACCCTTGAGGGTCATGCATGCCAATTTTGGGCCTTTTTCGGCAACTTTTTGTTTTTTGGCATTTTTTGGGTTTTTGGTCAAAAACTCATAATTTCGCCATTTCAGTTTGAGGAGTTTTCAAGGGAGGAGGATGATACCGATGGATGAAATAATTCTATGAGCAGGTCTCCAGCGATTTTCAGAGCATTTGGAGATCATTCGCCCCCTCAAATTGGCGAAAAATGCCCTCTTTTTGCACATTCTGCCCGCCATATCAGCAGTCTGCTATTTTCTGGGTTTTTGCACACAGGTACAGTTTTGGATGACTTCCAGGCCTCAAATTGAGATGGTTTCAGTTGCGCCGGAAAGTAGACACAGAGATCTTTCCAATGAGCCATCATGAGCCTCATTTCGACATCAGGAAGGCTGCCTATTGCATTCAGCAAGTCAGGGGACCTTTTTCAGGCATAAATATGAAGTATTTTTGTAATTTTGAAACTCAAAAATATGCTTTTCCCAAATGTGCGTTAAGCTATTTTTATCCTTGGGAAATGATGTAAAGTCAATATAATTTCCGTTTTTAGCAGTTTTTTAGATATTTTATGGGATATTTTGTGCCTTGGGCTTTGCAAAGCCTCAAGGACAAGTTTAGATATTTTGACTTGACCAATGGGATAGCTAGTTGCTCCATGAGGTTTTCCTTCCTCAAGCCTATTTATTCCATGGTTCTCATTGTAAATCAGAGGCTGAACTTGAGAGAATAATTAATACATTGGTCATATGAGCTTTGAAGAATACACTTGAGTTATGATTTTTGGACTGCCTCTTGGATGCTTTTAAGGAATGATGAAGGATTGTTGATGGATTCCATGACATGGTAGAATGGTATAGTGTTTCTTGATATGTTTTTGTCTTCTAGTTTTCATTCATAATACATATTTCTTGCTGCTATAGATCAGTAGAGATTGATTTTGAGATATGCCCATGGAGGCACCTCAAAATCCCTGAATCTTCATAGCTTGATGTTTTCTTCTTCCTTATTTATGCTAAAGAATTCTTAGTTGCTCTTTAGTGACTTAAGGTATTGTTGCTAAGTTTTATTCATAAGTTCTATGTATGTTGAGTAGGACGTATGGTTTGCCCTACCTACCTACAAGCTGCCCATAGTTCTTTCCATAAAACTTTCTCTTTGACTGATTTGTTGATCATCTTGTTGAACCAAGGAGGCCTAGTCCCGATCTAGCCCTTTGCCTAAAACTATGAAAACTTATTTGTCCAAGTGCCCAATGACTTAGGGACTATGTTTAGGCGTTCCGGCATAGTTTATGAGTTGTTAGTTTGTCTCATGTGTTTTCCCCAAAGTCTGATAGCCATTTCCCGAAGTTAGAGGGTCTTATACCTCTATGTATGGCTGGAAAGTTTGATTTCTATGTATTAATTAGCTCATAGTTACATTTAACATGATTAATGGCTTGCTATAAAATGTTTATGTCTGCTATTAACTAGTTACACTTGAAATCCCTTGTCTTTCACCAACTTATTTTCCATTTAATCCATTTTTCCCAAAGATCCCTTCTACCGTGAATCAAATCGGCCCTACAGCAGCTTTACATCATCACCTCATAGCTTCCTTGACCTGTTTGACCCCATAGCCCAATTTATCTACATCTTGTTATCTAGTTTATGTATTTGATCAGTTTCATCCCTCACAAACTTAAAAACTAAAAAACCAAAAACACACTTCATAACTAGCCTAATATCAGAACATCGCAAGTAAACACACCGACATCTTCTACACATATAGAGAGAGCCCTCTCTGAGTCCAGGAAGGCTAGGTCCTTGGGCTCCAAAGCTTGGTTTGATGTTACATCGTCATTTGGCTAGCCAATTGGCCAAATCACGAGACCCTAACAGTGGGGGGTCCGGGTGTACGGAGAAAAAAATCTTGGGGGTATGCCCCCACAGTGAAACTGCGTCATTGATCTGGATCAATTTTGATGGTCAAGATGGAATCAGGGATGTTGAAATTCAAACGGAGGGAATCTGGGTGATCAATTTTGGACCATCGATCTGCAGATCAGATCGACAGCGGGGATGCGATTGCCGCTGTACGATGGCCTGGTTATCGCGCAGGCACTTTGGTTATTCATCAGACACCTTCGAAGAGCGATAGTCGTTGGATGATTGGGCCCAGATTGGACGGCGGAGATCAATTTCACTGGACATCCTAGTCTGAACGTTAATGCGTGGGGGATAACTTTAATGCGCGGGGATGGCAGTTTTGAAAAAGGTACAGGGGACGCGTGGCAGAAAGCGTATGGAATCGCTACCAATTAGGAGAAACCACCTTTCGCCCCAAGGCGGTGCGAAGATACCACGCGGTTTTGGGAAAACAGCGCACGGACAGGGGGGGTCCACAGGGAGGTGCGCTCCGCACCATCTGATCTGTGGAGCAAATCAATGGTGGTGATTTAAAGTTTGAACCAGCGGGGACCACAAGGTAAGTCTCGCTCCGCACCGTCGGATCTGTGAGTTGGATGAATGGCTATGATGCATTTGCGCGGCGGGTCCACCCATTTTAAAATAAAAACACGTGACTTGATTTTTCACGTTAAAACTTTGGAAATGTGGGTTTTCAGACTTTACAAAGGAAAAACAGGACTGGCAATGGATTTATTCATTGGTTTAGCGCCTGATTGCTTAGTGACCGGTTCTGGCGCTAGGACGCATGGACGGAGAAAGGGTTACGGACTTAGAAAAAGGGGCTAAAGTCTGATGCATAGAAAATATGCGTTTTTTATGGTTTTTCAACGTTTTTTCAAAGGAGATGAAGGTTCCGATAAGGCTAAGAAGGGGTCTTAGACCTTATAAAATGGATTTTATGAAATGGAAAGGGGAGAAAACTTGAAATTATGGGGTTTTCATGCGAAATGGGGGGATAGAAAAAGAGGTTAGTTTGGAAGAAAAGGAAGGGAAGAAAAAGGGGTCTGCAGCAGTATTTGACTTTGGATTTTTGTAGGATTTCAGAGGTTTTCAGGATATAAACAACAATGTGGGATCTGGATAGAGGCATGAGGCCTTCAAAATTCTTCAAGAGCCAACACTTTTTTTTAAGGAAAAATTGTTCCTTGAAGGCTCAAAAAATATTTAGACACCTTTGGTATAATCAAATTTATAGGTGGCTAACAGGGCCACCTAGGCCAAGCTCATGAAATGCCACTACAACCACAATTGGTGGTAGAATCATTCAAACGATGGGCACTAGACTTCGCTGGGCCATTCAACCCACCATCAAACCAAACATTCTACATATTAGTTGCTATAGATTATGTAACCAAATGGGTAGAAGCAGTGGCCTTGTCAAGATCCATGGAAGAATCGGTAATTCAGTTTCTTTTTGAACTATTTGTATGATATGGCTTGCCATAGGAAGTGATAATTGATGGAGGGGCACAATTAATAGGTAATAAAATTTTAGCCACTCTAAGAAATCACCATATCACCCATAGGATTACGTCTCCTTACCACCCTCAGGAAAATGGGCAAGTTGAATGTACCAACAAAGTTCTGTAAGCAATCCTTACTAAAGCTGTAGCAGCATATTGCCGGGATTGGGCCAATAGATTTCCATAAGCCTTATGGGCTTATCGTACAACCTGGCGAAACACCACTGGGTACTCACCATATCAGCTAGTATTTGGGAGAGAACCTATCTTCCTTATTGAATTTGAAATAAAAACTTTAAGAACAGCCCAGGAAGTAGGACTGGACTTAACAGAAGCCCAAGTTAGAAGACTCCAGCAAATAAATGAATTAGAAAAAATACGACTACTAGCCCTGCAATGCACAACGATCATCCAACAACAGCGGGCTAAATGGCAGGATAACCTTATGAAGAAGAAAGTGTTTGAAAAAGGAGATTGGGCCCTCCTTTATGACTCCAGATTCCAAAATTTTCCGGGAAAACTGAAAACAAGGTGGCCCGGTCCATACAAGATTCAGGAAGTACACGACAATGGCACGCTCACCCTGACCACCATAGATGGGTCTAGTTCAACATACCGAGTTAACGGACATAGAGTATGCCTCTACCGTAAGCCTCTCACAAGAGAATATTTTTTCCAACAAATATGAAATGATCCCACCATCCAAGTTATGGCACAAGGGGGTGACAATCCCACAAACTCAATTACATGAGAGGTTTTCTGCTATCATTTGTAAATATTGTACATATATGTCTTATTTTCTTGTACATTCTTCATGTTTGAAATTTCCTCTTCTTGTGAGTTTAATTTTTATTTTTGATGTTCAATTTTTGAATGGCTGTTGTTCAATCTCTGAACGGCTACTGTTCCGTCGAATTAAATAGCCATTTCTGGCGTTTTTATTTTTTTTGTTCAATTTGTGAAAGGTTGTTGTTCAATATTTGAATGGCTATTGTTCAGTTGAATTGAATGGCTGTTTCTGACGTTTTTTTTTTTTTTTGTTCAATTTGTGAACGGTTGTTGTTCAATATTTAAACAGCTGTTGTTCAGTTGAATTGAACAGTCGTTTCTGATGTCTCCATTTTTTTTGTTCAATTTGTGAACAGTTTTTGTTCAATCATTGAACAGTTGTTGGTCAATCGAATTGAACAACCATTTTTTTTACATTTTTATTTTTGTTGTTCAATTTGTGAATGACTGTTGTTCAATATTTGAACGGCTGCTGTTCAGTCGAATTGAAAAGCCATTTCTGACGTTTCCATTTTTTCTGTTCAATTTGTGAACATCTGATGTTCAATATTTGAATGTATATTGGTCAATAAAATTGAACAACCGTTTTTTTTTGTTTTTATTTTTGTTGTTCAATTTGTGAATAGCAGTTGTTCAATCATTGAACAATTTTTGTTCAGTCGAATTGAACAGCCATTTCTGGCGTTTTCATTTTTGTTGTTCACTTTGTGAACAGTTGTTGTTCATTATTTGAATGGCTGCTGGTCAATCGAATTGAACGACCATTTTTTGTGTTCTTTATTTTTTTTTTTCAATTTGTGAACAATTGTTGTCCAATCTTTGAACGGCTGTTGATCAATCGAATTGAAAAGTCATTTTCTTGGCATTTTTATTTTTGTTGTTCAATTCATGAACAACTGTTGTTCAATCTTTGAATGGATTCTGTTCAAAAAAATGAAATAGAAGTTTCCCATGGTTTTTATTTTTGTTGTTCAATTCGTAAATAGTTGTTGTTCAATCTTTGAACAGATTCTGTTAAAGCGAATGAAACAGTCATTTCCCATGTTCTTTATTGTTGTTGTTCAATTCTTGAACAATTGTTGTTCAATCTTTGAACCACTGCTTATCAGTCGAATTGAACAGCCACTCTTGGGAATTTTTCTTGCTGTTAAATTTGTGAACAATTGTCGCTCCATCTTTGAACAGCTGCAGTTCAATCAAATTAAATTGCCATTTTTTTCTTTCTTTTTCTCGCTTTTGCTTTATCTTGTTGTTCAATTGAATAACCTTTCTTTTCCCTTTATCTAGCACCCATCCTTTACACTGCATTTTCACTCGAAAAAACATCTCTGAGTAGACAACAGCGGTTGAAAAAGAGAGGGAAATGGTAAAATAAAAAATATGATGACTCCCTAACACCATAACCTGTAAACAGGAAGCTGACATTGTGCATACATGAAATCAAAGGCTAAGTCATCCCGAGTTAAAATATGTTATAATACGATATATGACCTTATGATCGTATATCTTCCTACATTATCTGAGTAATATTTCCCTCCAACATGAAGGAATGGGAATAAGGGGTATTAATTGTATTGGTATTCTTTCGCTTCTTTCACCATCCCTCACTCTTAAGGAGTTAATGAGCCTCCCTTCATGTATAAAGAATAACTATTATGTGTTCATGAAAATTTTTAAGATGATAGGGGGTCTCATCATGAGCCAGCCTACCATGATCATAGGGATTTAACAAGTGGCATGCCCACAATGGCCACCACACTAGGGTAATGACCTTATTAAATTCTTGAAGGATAGGAGGTCTCATCACAAGCTGGCCTGATCACTCTGTTACAATCCTAGTGAATGGCACTATGACTATCTGGCTATCACACCAGCATAATGACCTCCTTATAAATAAAGATATTAAAATTCAAAAAGAAGTACTACGATTATATACAAATTTTTAAGAGAGGATAGGGGGGCTCATCATGAGCCCACCTACGATGTTCATAAGAGTGTAGCAAGTGACATGCCCACAATGGCCACCACACTAGGGTAATGACCTTCTTAACTACTTGAAGGACAGGAGGTCTCATCACGAGCCGGCCTGATCACTTTGCTACAAGTCTAGTGAGTGGCACCATGGTTATCTAGCCACCATACCAGCATGGTGATCTCTCCATCAAATTGGTAGAATAACTGCTTGTACATAAGGCTCCTAGCTCATTCTTTCGAGTTAAAATATCAACCTTTTCGAGGCTATGAACACCTGTTGGAAGCAATGGCTCTGATTATGGTATGAAAGTATGCTCTTTCAATAGCCAATTTCTTTTATAAACACCTTATCCTCAATCCTCCTTCCACAAGCTATTACTCAAATCAGTGATAAATACAACCTATCACAAGAATAACTATCAAGATATAATCTTACATATGCAAACTCCGAGATGACAACAACAATCATTACTTGAATTAGTCATGCTTCCATCATAAATTTTCATTTAAGGAGGAAATCATATCTTAATAATGATTATACCATTCCCTCTCCCTTTCAGGTCACTTCCGCACAAGATGAAATTATGAAAAACATCCAAAACCAACCTTTACACTCCATATGCTAGTAATTACTCAGCTACCTAGGGATTTAGGGAAGGGAAATGGGAAAGGGATATGGGAAAGGAAAGGTGAGGGATATTTTTTATAGGGATATGTGATATGGGGAGGGGATAGGGAATAATATTTATGGATAAGAGGAATTTGTAAGGGAAAATAAATGAAAGAGTGATGGGAATTGGGATTTAGGAGCCTAGGTTAAAATATCACCTAGGGCTTTAGAGTTTTAGGAATTAGTAGATTAAGGATAGGGATTATGGAATGAATTTTAACAATGTAGGTATGGTATTGAATGTAAGGAAAATGAGATCTGGGAATTATGAGTGTAAGGGAGAAGAACTAGGGTTTCACATTCAAGAAGAAACCAAATTACCACTTCAATTTGAAAAACATCAACACATACACTTAAGAAGGTGATTTGTGATGGCATGTGCCTCTTACTAGTTTTCTAGAGATCAATGACAGAGTGGAGGAGTTCTGAAAACAATCTCTGATCACTTCGATGCTTTGCTGAGCTTGCTGGTCATTTGCACCCTAGACAAGCTATTTGCGCCCTCCTCTACGTATTTGCACCATGAAAAACACATTTGTGTCCTTATCAAAAAAATTGCAACCTTCTCAACACATTTTTTCCCCTCAACACATTTTCACCATCGACAACACATTTTTGTCCTCTTGAATGTATTTGCGCCCTCGCTTCAAGTTTTGCGCCCTCGTTTCTTCTCCTTTGCCAATTTCGCTCAAAATTTTGAAATTTTGGTCTCTTGGAGTGTTGAATTTATATTTACATGAGGCAAATGAGTTTGATTTGATTTATATTAGTCATAAATAGCTTAGTGAATTTGAATTTGAATTTTAAAACCCACTTTTCTAATGTCTTTTTCAATTTTTTGAAGACTTTTGCTGATTATCCTTTCATCTAGTTTTTCTTTCTTGCAGGATGAAATTGCTGGAGTTTCACACTTTTCTCTTTCATTTTTGCATGTGTGTTTTATTTGGAAGCTAGGGACTAAACTTATTACATATAGGAAGCATAAAATTACATAAAAATTTAAAACTAAATTACATCTAGGTTTTCATATCAAAATTACATTTTGATATGAAAATTGTTACACCATTTTTTGGTCATCTAACCTGTTACTATTAGATGGACCAAATTACACCATGTAAGACCAATTTTAGTAAAATTTCTTTCACTATGAAAAATAACTTACTAAACCACATTTATTAAATTGTTTGTGGTCTAAGCAAGAACTCCATGAGGAAATATTAAATAAATCCACATTTGTTTGATTTTCCTCAAGGAATAATTAGTTAAACAACAGTTTAACTAATATTCTTGGTCATATTTAACCCAAAACAAGAAAATTAATTAGATAAATCACTATTTATCTTATTATTTTCTAGGAATAATTATGTAACCTTATTTAAATAATATTCCTTGTTAAATTTGACTAAAATATTTATAAATAATTAAATAAATTATTATTTATTTGATTATTACTCAACCACATCCTTAAAATAATAAAAAAATCATTTATTTATTTATTATTTACAAATAAAGGGATTTGACCAAAGTCAAATTCTTTTACCCTCCAACAAATATAATAAAATATTCCATAAATTTTGGATTTTGATTTGGTTAATAGTATTTTAATTGTGCACCAATATCTAGACTAACTCAATATTTTATTAAAAATAGAAGGGTTTTTCCATTCATTCACTACCTTTTGTTGCCTAAATATCACTCTGGATCTATACCTTTGGTCTGACTTTGATCCACCATCATTGTCATATTTTTCTACCATTTTTCTTGTGAGCTCCCTTTGAGTTCCATTTTTGTCTGGATTTTCTACACCATCAAGAGAGAGAGAGATTTTAGATCTGAAGATCTGAGGACTTACAAGAACCCATTCCATTAAGGGGGACTGCTAACATCTTTCTATGTTCCCTTCCCAAGTGTCAAAAAATACAAAAAATCTTTAAAACAATCTTGTTTGTCTATTGAATGCATGGAGAAAATCTTACTTTTATTTACTGCTTAACGTCTTTTAATGCATATATCTAGATTTTGCAGCATTTATCTTGGTCAACTAATTGCAGATCTAAAGATATTGGCAGCCATCTTTGTTGTTAGGGATATTTTTTATGCGCAACTAAAGTGATCATTTTTTCGTACGCTTGCGATTAAGATTCATACTAAAAACTGGTGACTCCACAAGGGTTTATGATTACGACCTCTGTCGTTTTTCATATCCCTGCATATCCAGCTGCTTCAAACCCTAATATTTCTCTTCAGCTTTTTGTTTTTATTTTATTGATGTTGTTTTTAACCTATAAAACCCTAAAACATTGAAAATTATAACTTTTGTGTGTTTTCAGACCTACTACGCAAGTGACAGGCATCAACCGCAGCTAAGACGACAAAATTTTATGAAAACTTCTTCCGAGAATGCCGAAAGTGCATGTCGCACTTTTTGGGCCAAAACCTATGACCTGAACCTCCATGGTGCAAAAAATAGGTGAGAAACTATGACATGGAATTTTTGTGGGAATTCTTTTGAGATTTTTCTAGGTTTTTCTGGGCCTTTGTTTAGGGTTTTCTGACCTCCGTCTCTGCCTATTTTGGACCTATAATTGTTCTACTTTACTCATCAAAATTAGACTCTAGCCCCCTAAGGCTTTAGCACCCTCCACTTTTCATGGAATAGTTTTAGCTACTGCAGGTTGTTTGAAATTTCAGTGTGTTCAGTGATTTTTTCAGATCTGATCCCTTACATTCAGATCCACTTCAGATTGGTTATTTATCCATCCAAAACACCTCTTTTCGGTTTCTTTTGGGGTTTCCTCTAGGGTCCCCTCTGCTTCCCTCCAGGTTATAGCCTTTCGCCACCTCATTTACAACAATTTTTCCTTTGATTTTTTGATGTTTTTCTACACCTATTTCCACGAGATCTGAACTTTAGATCATTATCCCTCCTAACTTTAGATCTATTTTCTATTTTGGTGTGTTTTGACTAGAGTTTTTCCCACCTATAGACTAGTTGTTGAGAGGCCAACCTCCTTGGGTTTAGACTAATGCATAATTAGCTGTTTATTTTCTCTTATTTTAGTTTCATATACTATTATCTCTAGGTTTATTTACAATTATACAACACACCTTTTATTTTTCTCTACAAACAATTGGGTTTAAAAATTAAAAGTTACACACTTAACACACACACCCTAAGCAAAGAAGAGCCTAGTTAACACTGCCAGGCAAAGAATTTAACATTGTAATCAATCGATCCTGCACCTCTTTTCCTTTGTTTTGACATTGTAATCAGTTGATACTACACCTCCCCTCCATTGTTGGTCTCTCTTCCCTTTGTGTTGTGTTTGTGCCTTCATCATTGTGCCACCAAGGTGTTTATCCCAGAGATTTCTTGGCCTTCATCCTCAGTTTCCAGTAGGAAGACTTACTCCACGTAGGATTCGAGTTAGTCCTCCACCGAGAGAGGGGGTGAATTAGTATTTAGAGCTGACTTGAAACTTTTTAGTTTTCCTTTCTCTTAAAACCATATGCTACATTACAGAATCCAACTTGTATGTCCAGAGATCTTATTATGTCTTTACTTAGATCATTGCATCATTCATTCACCATATGTTTACTAAGCAGTAAGCATGAACAGAAATAACAGAACAAACCATCAAACATAAGCAACACATATGAGCACCAGTATTTAAGGTGGAAACCCAATTTGGGAGAAAACTACCGTTGTTTTTATCTCAGTCTTCAATATTTATTATAAAGAAAACTTCTTACAATTTATGCTGGCGCAGACTTATACCAGCACACAGGCACCCACCTGTAGAAAGGCTACAACCTTTTCTCGTTCTCCAGCCACTACTGGAAGGGAGCTCCAACCCCCTGATTTTAACACCATATTTTACTGGCAGGATACTTCCACTTTCATAAAGAAGGCTTCAACCCTCAGATTCACCAGTTTTCTTCAATTTCTTTATCAGACTTCTGTCAGGCCTTCCTCATTTATTTTTTCCGATCATCGTAGAGATTCATCATTTCTATATCATATCCATAGGTGCATCATGTATGCAGATATCTCTTAAATAGATTTATTTATTAACAACCCTCCATTTTCACACCCTGAACCATAATGCGCTTCTCCTTATATAGTTTTTCCTTTATCAGTAACGTGAGTAGAAAACCACTCAACTACTAATGGTATTCATATTAAAATTCGAACCAATCCAAATTGAAAATCCAATCTTCGTTCTTCTATGCATGAATTGTCCCAAAGGTAATCTTTTTCACCGCCAAATAATACTATAGCCAAGGTTAAGTAACATTAACATGTCGCTGATGGTTTTCTTTCTTTTATTGGAAATTTATTTATCAAATTCGTGGAATTTGATAAATAAATATTATTCACACCCTTTGGTAATTAAATATATATAATAGAAGTTTATATTAATAATCCGCGCTTTTATCAAATGGCTTTTTAAATAGACCTTTGGATCCTACCCCACATGCATAATCGCGTTTAATCAATATTATTTAAAATCAGTCTGGTTAACATCGTTTTATCCGATCATATCACGTCATTACCATTTGATCTAGAATAATATCACTTCGCTATGCATGAAAGTTAATCAGCATGCCATACCTTGCTTAACTTTTCACATCTATATAGCAAATGATCACCGTCCGATGACCCCTTCCCAGATCAACGATGCTCAACAATATCGTTGGGCATCTTGGGTCAAACAATAACGTGCGATGGCGTGCAGTGACAAGCGGTTTTGTGAAGTCGTACAAAGATGCATGTCGCCCATTCTATGGAATCGGAGCCAACCTCTTGAATACCGCTTAACCCGCAAAAGCGGTGCAATATGGGAAAATCGGGTTTGCCAATCCACTCATGATTTTGAACAATAATTAACCAAGGTTAATTTGGGTTTGCACTAACCTTCTTACTTAGTTAACTCCGGTCTATCTTTGGCAGGATTTCTAATAAACAACGAACAAATGTAGTTCTCTTCCGATGGGAATTTCACTAGCATTAGGATAGAGTTAGTTATACGTAGGCTTCCTTTTGTTATGTTCCACCGAAATTTTAATGCCAAATACTCTGTTTTAGTTCTTCCGCGTTTTAACTGATTTTCTCTCACTCCTTGTTCCTTTCTCCATGAACGCCAGTCAACTCCTTACTAATAGCGTAGACCCTTCCAAGTGAAGCTTAAAACCATAATTTTGTTCAATCAATAACATTCCATTTTCTACCAGTTTGGATACACCGTCGACTGTATTAACATCGGTTCCTCGAACAACATACAGAGCACCATTAATCCCCTCATAGGGTTTCTCACAGATTTCAACTATCCTCCATCAGGATGCATACATATGTTCACACCTGAATGGGACTCAAATATCCTTCCTATTGAATTCAATTTGCTTCTTGACTGATACTGCTCTCTGTAGATGCACTCTTTCTCTGTTCTTCTCTGCTACATGTCTTTTCTGTGTTCCTAGATAATGTTTCAGATGCCAATTCCTTTTCCACTTCCTTTTCCATCAATGAAAATATTTCCAACAATCTCCCCCTTTGGCATTGATGGCAATACTCTTCCTCTGATTGGCTTATAGAAGCCCTTTGTTGCTTTTCCTCCCCCTTTGACATCAATGGGAAAGAGTTGATCAAGATCCTTTCAACCGACAATACCATGCTCCCCCTGAGATCATGCCGCATATTCAAACATAATATAACAAAATGACTTATAAATGCCAACAGTGCATCCTCTTCATATGACCAATGCTCCCCCTTAGCCTGTGCATTCAGAGATGCCGAATAGCACCTCACAACCAATTTAATCTTATGTTTTTAAGTAGATCTGATCTTCTGCATGGAAGAGACTACTCCCAGTTCCTGTCTAAGATATTCAAACTCTTCCCTGGGTATAGGTTTGGTAAATATATCAACAACTTGTTCTTTGTAGGGAACATATTCCAATTTCACCTTTTGTGCAAGCACTTGTTCACGTAAGAAGTGATATTTGATGGGAATGTGCTTGGTCTTGGAATGCATAACAGGATTATTTTAGATACTGATGGCACTTGTATTGTCACACATAATGGAGATAGGAGGTGAAAATTTGATTTGAAAGTCTTGTAAGGTTTGCATCATCCAGAGAATTTGAGTGCAACATGATGCAGCAACCACATATTATGCTTCTGCTATAGATAAGGCAATAGATCTTTGCTTCTTGCTAAACCAAGATACTAACCGGGGCCCCATATAGAATGCACCACCACTAGTGCTTTTCCGATCATCAACATTTCCAGCCCAATCTGCATCAGTGTATGCATGAACAGTAAGATCAGCATTTCTTGGATACCATAGTCCAAAGTCTTGAGTTCCTTGTAGATATTTGAATATTCTTTTCACATCTTGAAGGTGAGACTCTTTTGGATTAGCTTGGAATCGTCCAACAATCCAAACTGCATGCATAATGTCTGGTCTTGTCCCAGTGAGATAAAGTAGACTTCCTATCATAGATCTGTATTCTAGTTGATTCACTATGGGGGAATCATCATTAGAACTGATATTACATCCGGTTATCATTGGTGTACTTACAGGTTTGAAATCTTCCATGCCATACTTCTTCAAGATTTGCTTGAGGTATTTTTCTTGTGATAAGAATATGCCATTTGTTGCTTGTTTCACTTGCAACCCAAGAAATAATGTTAGTTCCCCAAGTAAAGACATTTCAAATTCTTGCTGCATATCAAAAGAAAATTTCTGACTCATAGACTCTTCATTACTTCCAAAAATGATATCATCAACATATACAACCACAATCAATAGTTCGTCATTTTCAGTTTTTGTGTATAAGTTGCTATCAGCAGAGCCCTTTGAAAATCCTTATTGATGAAGATATTTGTCAAGATGATAGTACCATGCCCTTGGAGCTTGTTTGAGACCATATAGAGCCTTTTAAGTCTACAAACAATTTTTTCATCATCTCCCAAAATGAACCCTTCTGGTTGTTCTATATAAACTTCTTCTTCTAGATCACCATTGAGAAAAGCAGATTTAACATCCATTTGATAAAATTTGATTTTATGGAAGCTTGAAAAAGCAAGAAACATTCTTATGGCTTCAAGTCTGGCTACAGGAGCAAAAATATCTTCAAAGTCTATACCTTCTTGTTGAGCATACCCCTTGCAAACAAGTCTATCTTTATTTCTTATAACATCCCCATTGTCATTTAACTTGTTTTTTAATATCCATTTAGTTCCAATGACATTTTTGTCATGAGGTCTTGGTACTAATTCCCAAGTGTGATTCTTTTCAATTTGATCAAGCTCTTCATTCATGGCTTCAATCCAAAATTCATCTTTGCTAGCTTGACTGACATTGTGAGGTTCAATAGTGGACAGAAATGCTAGATTGCTAGAAGATCCCACAAGAGTCCTTCTTGTTTGTACACCTGATCCCTTTCCTCCCAAGATTTGAGATTCTGGATGATTCTTTTGAACATATCTGGATGGAGCTTTTTCAGATAAATCATCTTTAGGTTCTTCATTGGGTTCACTGTCTATATCATTCCTATTTGATGTAGAAGGATATATGTCATCATCATCTTCATCTGTTGCTTTTTCTTCTTCTTTTGGAGCTGCAGGAGACTCATCAATACATTCAACAATCTTCCGAAGTCTTTTATTGTAACATTTATATGCTCTACTCCGAGAGGAGTAACCAAGAAGTATTCCTTCATCTGCTCTGGGTTCAAACTTGCCAAGTTTTTCATCATTATTCTTGATAAAGAATTTGCTTCCAAAATTTCTAAAATGCTTTACAGTGGGAGGATTACCATACCAGAGTTCATATGGAGTTTTATCACTATTTACATGAACATGTGCCTTGTTGAGAATGTTTACTTCTGTATGTGCTGCTTCTCCCCAAAATGTGTCAGGTGTTCCAGAATCATCAAGCATAGCTCTAGTGATTTGTTGAACTATTCTATTCATTCTTTCTGCAACACCATTTTGTTTTGGAGTGCTAGCTACAGAGAACTGTCTTTTTATGCCATGTTGTTCACAAAATGCAAGGAATTCATCTAATGTATATTCTCCTCCTCGATCAGATCTGAGACACTTAATTTTTAGATCTAATTCATTCTCAACTAGTGCTTTGAAGATTTGAAATTTCTCAAATGCTTCATCTTTGTGTTTAAGTAGCCCAATCCAACACATTATAGAGAAATCATCAATAAATAAGATATAGTATTGTTCACATCGTGGTGACTTTTTCTTCATAGGTCCACATATGTCAGTATGAATGAGTTCAAGAGGCTTACTTGATGATCCTTCCTTGGCATTAAATTGTACTCTGGTTTGCTTACCGAATTGGCAAGATTTGCATATGATATTTTCAGGTAGAGTAATATTGGGAAGATCACGAACAACTTTAAGTCTGCTTGATTTGATGATTTGAGAGAAGCTCAGATGCCCCAACCTTCTATGCCATAGCCATTTTTCTGAAGATTTAATAAAGTAACATTGTTCTTTGCATTTCGTCAATACATACAGGTTGCTTGGAGTTATTTTTCCTTTTATAATTTCTTTACCTGTATCAA
The DNA here is from genome assembly GCA_034641835.2 of Pinus albicaulis. Classification (NCBI taxonomy): domain Eukaryota; kingdom Viridiplantae; phylum Streptophyta; class Pinopsida; order Pinales; family Pinaceae; genus Pinus; species Pinus albicaulis. Next base: position 263,662 of record JAXQQM020085905.1, on the reverse strand, counting down.
GATCACGTACCACACATTCTTTTAAACTAAAGACAACTTTAGTTCCTTGAGCACACATTTGACTTACACTTAACAGGTTATGCTTTAATCCATCCACATATATGACTTCATTAGCTTTCACCTTTTCTTTTAGAAAAACAGACCGTTTTCCCTTAATGACCGCAGGAGTATCATTTCCAAATGTAACATTATTTTCTTTTTCTAGAGCACTATATGCAAGAAGTTTGTTCTTGTCACCTGTCATGTGTCTTGAGAATCCATTATCAATGTACCATTGATTTTCTTCATCCTCTACAAATAACGCTATGCTACAATTTTCAACCTGTAATTCCTTCTTTTTCCATACTTTGGAGCTTGAAGGAACATGTTCTTTTGGTTGAAATTTGCTCCTACATTCAGATTCTTCATAGCCAAAATTATTGCAATAAGCACATTCAACTTCATTTTGAAGAGGAGAAAAGTTTTTATAAGTATTCTTCTTTGTTTCAATATCAATCATTTTCTTTCTTGCTTCTCTTGTCATGATGGTTTTATATGCAACACATTGAACAACTTTATGACCAAAATTGTGACATGAAAAACATTGTCCATTGAAGAAGAAATTTCTGCGATCAAGAAATCTTCTAGTTGAATTTACATGTTGATTGGTATTTCTTTGAAAGATATTCTTGTTAGTGTTCTTTGAATTGAGATGATCATGCTTTACCTGTAAAGATTCTTTATTCCCTTGCTGAGTGGCAGCATGTTGTATACTAGCTGTAGCTGCTTTTAGATAATTTGGTGCTAAAGTCTGAGAAGATTCTCCGATATATCCAAGACTTGCCTTTATAAGAGGAGAACGTTGTACCTTGATAATCTCATCTAAGGTTTCAGATCCTTTAGCAAATCTAAGATTCGGAGTCTTTACTTTCTCAATTTCTTTTCTTACACTTACTACTTCACACTCTAATTTCTCATTGTTTTTCTCCTTTTCTTCAAGCTGAATTTTTAGAGTTTCTATGATTATTTTACTCTCTTCTAAGCAAATTTTGAGTGTATTGTTTTCATCAAGAAAATAATTTCCTTCTAGAGCATCCACAAAAGTATCCTTTTCTTCTCTAGATTATTTTTCAAATGCCATGAGAAGTCTAAGATCTTGTTCACATTCTTCCTCACTATCAGATAACCCATCACTGTCTTCATGAGTATAGTAACTTTTTCTAGTGCTAAAACAATTCTTATTCCTTATTGCTACTTCATTCCCCTTTTTAGGTGTTTCTTTATGAGGACACTTAGCAGCATAATGACCAAATCTTCCACAATCAAACATTTTAAAGGAAGCTTACCTCTGAACCGTCCTGTTCCAAGTTGAAGTTTCTTTACAAAATTTACCTCATCTTCTTCTGAGATATATCCTGATCCTTCTGTTTTTTCTACTTCCTTCCCTTTTGTAGAAGCTCTAAAGACTGCTTATTTGACTTCAGATGGTCCTCCTCTTCTCATTTCATATGCAGTTAGTATGCCATGAAGTTGCACCACAGTAAGATTCTGAAGATCCTGCTTTTCTTCAAGAGCAGAAACTTTTGACTCAAATTTTGCCGTTAGTGATCTTAAAATTTGCTCAACCAAAGTAGATTCGGTTATTGTTTCTCCTAGATTTCTCATACGATTTACAATATCATCAAGACGTAAAAATAAATTAGCAATTCTCTCCTCATTATCCATTTTTAGATTCTCATATTGAATTCTGAGAGTTTGGATTTTAGCACTTTTTACCTTTGCATCACCTTCATAACTTAGAATGATTTTGTCCCATATTGCCTTTGTTGTATTCAGCTGCATGACTTTGACAAATTCTGATTCAGTTAGACTTCCCAATAGAGCATTGACTGCTTTTGCATTTGTTTCATAATTCTTTCTTTCCATCGGATCTGTTGGTACTGCAGCTGGATATTGATATCCTCCTTCAAAAATTGCCCATACATCTACTCCCAGAGACTAAAGATAGGATCTCATCCTTGTTTTCCAGAAGATTAAATTGTTTCCTTTAAAGAGCGAAGGCCTGATAGATGTTGTTCCATCTTGATTGCTCATCTTGCTTGATCTTCCTTCTAGCAGCTAAGCTTTTTCAGAAGGACCTGCTCTGATACCAATTGTTGGAAAAATACTGAGAGGGGGGGGGTGAATAATTATTTAGAGCTGACTGAAATTTTTTTAGTTTTCCTTTCTCTTACAACAATATCCTACATTACAGAATCCAACTTGTTTGTCCAGAGATGTTATTATGTATTTACTTAGATCATTGCATCATTCATTCACCAGATGTTTAGTAAGTAGTAAGCATGAATAGAAATAACTGAACAAACCATCAAACATAAGAAACACATATGGACACCAGCATATAAGGTGGAAACCCAATTCGGGAGAAAACCACCGCTGCTGTTATCTCAGTCTTCAATATTTATTATAAAGAAAACTTCTTACAATTTATGCTGGCACAGACTTATACCAGCACACAGGCACCCACCTGTAGAAAGGATACAACCTTTTCTCATTCTCCAGCCACTACTGGAAGGGAGCTCCAACCCCCTGATTTTAACACCAACTTTTACTGGCAGGATACTTCCACTTTCATACAGAAGGCTTCAACCCTCAGATTCACTAGATTTCTTCAATTTCTTTATCAGACTTCTGTCAGGTCTTCCTCATTTCTTTTTTCCGATCATCATAGAGATTCATCATTTATAGATCATATCCATAGGTGCATCATGTATGCAGATATCTCTTAAAGAGATTTATTTATTAACAACCCTCCATTTGCACACCCTGAACCATAATGCGCTTCTCCTTATATAGTTTTTCCTTTATCAATACCATGAGTAGAAAACCGCTCAACTACTAATGGTATTCATATTAAAATTCAAACCAATCCAAATTGAAAATCCAATCTTCGTTCTTCCATGCATGAATTGTCCCAAAGGTAATCTTTTTCTCCGACAAATAATACTATAGCCAAGGTTAAGTAACATTAATGTGTTGTTGATGGTTTTCTTTCTTTTATTAGAAATTTATTTATCAAATTCGTGGAATTTGATAAATAAATATTATTCACACCCTTTGGTAATTAAATATATATAATAGAAATTTATATTAATAATCCGCGCTTTTATCAAATGGCTTTTTAAATAGACCTTTGGATCCGGCCCCACATGCATAATCGACGGCTTAATCAATATTATTTAAAACTGGGGCCCGTTGCCAACGATTGTTTCCATCCGACGGTTGTTATCGCGTCGCGCCACCTCATTTGATTGAACGGATATTGCTCGACGAAGATGCGTGAAAAATAACGTGCGATGGCCGCCGTACCTTGGTTAACCTTCGCGCATCTATAGCAAATGATCAGCATCCGATGACCCCTTCCCAGATCAATGGCGCTCAACAATATCGTTGGGCATCCTAGGTCAAACAATAACGTGCGATGGCGCGCAGTGACAAGCAGTTTTGTGGAGTCATACAGGGACGCGTGTCGCCCGTTCTATGGAATCATAGCCAACCTCTTGAATACTGCTCAACTCGCAAAAGCAGTGCGATATGGGCAAACCAGGTTTGCCAATACACTCACGGTTTTGAACAATAATTAACCAAGGTTAATTTGGGTTTGCACTAACCTTCTTACTTAGTTAAATCCGGTCTATCTTTGGTAGGATTTATAATAAACAATGAACAAATGTAGTTCTATTCCGACAAGATTTTCACTACCATTCGGATAGAGTTAGTTATACACATGCTTCCTTTTGTTATGTTCCACCAAATGTTTAATGCCAAATACTCTGTTTTATTTCTTCCCCGTTTTAACTGATTTTATCTCGCTCCTTGTTCCTTTCTCCATGAACGCTAGTCATCTCCTTACTAATAGCGTAGACCCTTCCATGTGAAGCTTAAAACCATAATTTTGTTCAATCAATAAAATTCCACTGTCTACCAGTTTGGATACACTGTCGACCGTATTAACATCGGTTCCTCGAACAACATACAGAGCACCATTAATCCCCTCATAGGGTTTCTCACAGATTTCAACTATCCTCCATCAGGATGCATACATATGTTCACACCTGAATGGGACTCAAATATCCTTCCTATTGAATTCAATTTGCTTCTTGACTGATACTGCTCTCTGTAGATGGACTCTTTCTCTGTTCTTCTCTGCTACATGTCTTTTCACTGTTCCTATTTACTAATTCAGATGCCAATTCCTTTGCCACTTCCTTTGTCATCAATGAAAATATTTCCAACACCCGGTAGCATGTATCTAGAATACATCATGCCTCCTCCTTTGCCCAACCTTCTATTTACCATAATGTTACCCAACCTCATTTTTATTTTTATCCACAGCCTGGTGCTCCAGATCCTCCAGCATTAGCACCTCCACCTCCCTTGCCTTCTCAACTCCTGCAATAGTAGCCATTGCTCCCTCAGGGGCAGGTGTATGCACAGAAGGGTGCGACTAATCCTCCTACTTCAAAAAAGAAGAGGAAAGGCACTCAAAATCAATTTTCCCTCGGTAATCCTAGACCTAATCCTCAAAATAATGCATCTAACACTGCTAATCAGCAACAAGGCACTCATCCCAAGCAGGACAGGCATGCTCGCATGAACAAGCCTTGTTCTTGTTGTGGTGTTTATGGTCATTACACATGTTTTTATATCATTCACCACCGCCCTAGTAAGCCTAAAAAGGGGGATCACCCAAAGCATAAAAGGGAGAAATACTTAAAGGAGCGAATGGGTTGATGTGAATGAAAATCCATAGAAAAAGGGTACAAGGAATCATATACATATTCTAACCATGCGGTAAGCTTTACATGAAACAAAGGAGGATAAAGGTGTAAGACAACTAGGCAGGGCAGGACCAGCCCATACTCCGAGCAGACAAAGGAAGAAAGGCACGTGAAGAGTTCCAGGGGGATCAAGGATGACAGGGGGAAGGCGGAAGCTCACCCCCCCAGAATAGTGATGTCGTAGCATACGGTGGGACCTGATATAACTTTTCCATGGGGTGATGGCCGCAGGCTTAGAGCCACTACAAGACCCCGCCGTAATTCTTGGCAGGGCCGACCACAAAGACACCTGGAGCTGTGAATGTAACGGTAAGGTAAGTCCTAGGACACCCGGTCCACAAACCCGTCCGTACCCCCAAGCACCCCCACCATTGATCTCCACCGTTGATCTCCACATGATCCAACGGCCCACATCACTCTCGCTTTATAACCCCGACACTGATCATCTCGCAATGCGACAAAGCTGCTGACGTCATTGCCGGTCCCACCTGACCGTGCAAGTACATCCATTGCATTCATCTACAGCCATTGATATGGATTGCCCAGATCGGACAGCTCCCATTCATTTTCACGTTCATTTCACAACATCTCCCCAACTCACAACTCCGACATGAAATGGGCGGTTTTCTTGAGGACACGCGTCACTCCCTAACATGTATCATGTGCCTCCAGCTCGATACCATTTACCACTAAACCCCCACGCGAAAACCACTCCATTTTTCTACAAAACCACCTATTGCATAGCTTTGCACCAAATCATATTGAAACCATGTTTTCTCCATGGAAATGCTCCCGCTGCATTCCCTACCTCCGCACTGCTCCTCTGCCTTTACTCGAGCCATCTGAAGCATTCAAACCATAAATGCAGGATTTATTTAATTTTTTTGCTGTTTGTACAGGTTTTCATGGCCTTTTAATGTACACAGGCTGTCTCCTAGCCAATCACAGTGGCTCGAGGCCGAGGATGATGATCCTCCATGCCCTGGAAGAAGAGAAACAGATTCAGAGAGGAAATTCCACGTCAAAGACAATGGATCATGACCATTGGCCATACTATGGGACCCTCGAGCACAGAAGGCCAATTTTTCCACTACTGGAAGTACCACATGCTCTAGCACAGCAGGCCAGTTCTTCAACTACTGGAAGTACCGCATTCTCCAGCATAGAAGGCCAACTCTTCCCACGACTAATGATATTTCCTTCGCCAGCAGCAGCAGTGGCTCCACCTCATCAAGCATCAATGATCACACATGAAGAGGCCTGTGTGGCCTTTTTACCTTATGTTCAGTCCACTTTTTCATTATGGGTGAAATATTTATTTCACTCTTCTAGTTGTTTTTTACTTTCAGTTTTTGTTACATTTCAGTTAGAAAAGGCTTTAGGAATCAATGGTTATAAAAACAGGATGAAAACTCTAAAAAAATGTTCTAGATTTTCCAAAGGACTCATTAGTTCGAGTGTTCTATATGTATTTGGTATGAATTTTGATAGTTGATGTTGAATATCCCGTAGGGACTCAGTCATAAGAAGCTTTGTTGGGATTGGGGATTCCGCTCTAGATGATTCACAGTTTGTAACTCTTCTCCATGTTTTTTAATACAAATATTCATTTCATATCTTTCCACATTTCTTGTATCTAATTCTCTGGAATGCGAGTGCTCCCATGTTTAAATGTCAATTTATCATTATAGATACTCATATTTACTCATACATAGCGCTTTAAATAGGATCAGGTAGGATACTTTGTTTCATTTTCTATGTCTTTCACTGTTATTTCGATATTAACTATAATGGATTCTTGTCTTTGAAATTGTCCAGATATATGGTTTCTTATCTCTGAATAGGCCCAATATATATGGATTCTTATCCTTGAATAAGCCCGGTTATAGTTAATATCTTATTACATCTTCTGCCACAGTCATCGCCCACATATTACTTGAGATCTGTGTGTTCATTTTAGAATTCAACCCCCTTTACAACATTCTATCTTAAATTTGTCTGATACATTTACTTATTGAAGTTTATACTCATTTTCTGCAGTTTTTCTAGTTCTTTTGTTTAACTTTGGGGTTTTGGTTCCACTCTTATTAAAACCATTCATCTGAGTGATTATAGCATGAGAGCCTAACATTTTCAACTGTAATCAGTTGAGTCATATGCTCCTTGAATTTAAGATGTCCTAGGCACTGGTCTTTATACAATTCAAGGTTGTCTCTAGGAGCTACAACATATTTCTGGTGTTGTTTTTGGGGAAATAATTTGAAGAGCTAAATCCGTGGGCCTCGAAAAATATTCATCCACCCTTCAGAATAGGTGAGCATGAAGGGTTGGGAGTTGTATATCCCTCACCTTGGCGACTCCACTTTCATTTAAAGGATAAATATATTTGTATTCTTGGCTTCCCGAAAGCCACACCTGAGGTCAGATACATCCCAGTTGATAACACCTTCAGTGTCTAACCAAGAGAAGATTTTGTATAAGAGAGGTTGGAAAGAAAGACAATCATCTTATACAGATATTCCAAGATTCTCCATCCTCATCTCTATTAGCTCAAGATCAAGGTCCTAATTCTACTGCAAGAACCCTTGATTATACTTCTGATAACCCCTCCCTGGAAAATATTGAAGTAAAAGATGAGGTTGAGTATATAGACACCACGAGCTTCTTTCTACATCCCACTCCCGAAGCGGAAGAAGTTAAATAATTCACAGAGGTTTCCGCTGCTCATATTCCCACAGTTCAATCAGCCCCTCAAGCCTCTATTCATTATATCCCCATTGTCATACACACTTCTCTTCCACCACCTCCTATTACACATCAAACTCTTCCACCACCTCCACAACCTCTGATGGTTGTTCCTAGTTTCCTACTGAACAAGTATGCCCCCCTGGCATTGCCTCAGATCCTAAATGACATGCCTTAGGATTATTTAAATATCCTACCTTGTTTCAATGGAGAGAATGATACTGAAGCTTAGAAACACCTGGAAGTTTTTTGTCCCTTCATTGAAAATTTCAATGTTGAACATCTGGATGTGGTGTTCAGATTGTTTGTCCAGTATCTAGATGGAGAGGCCAGAAAATGGTTCAAGACCTTGGGGGACCGCTCCATTAATAACTCGGAAGAAATGGAAAATGCCTTCATCAAGAAGTGGGGAGAGAAGAAGGACCACGGATACTATCTTACAGAATTCAATGCACTTCTAAAGAGGGATAATGAAGATGTGTCTGAATTCATCAAGAGATTTAATAAATTATATACAAGTCTCCCCGCCAAAATGAAGCCTCACCAGACTGTTGCCAAAGTGGTGTTTGTAGTAGCCTTTGAGTTAGAATTTGGATTCTCTTTAATAGAAAGGAAGTCTTCTACTTTGGATGAAGCCCAGACCGATGCATTGGAAGTGGAAGCTAACTTCACTTCTACGGGTAAATCAAAAGGGAGGTCAGACCATGATGCTAGACGGAGAGGGAAAGAAGAAGCATCTACCTCTGGTCAAGATAAAGAAGTAGTATATTACAAAATAGAGGAGAAGAGAAAAATTATCAAGAACCTTTCAAGTAAGATGGTGAAGCTTGACCTTGAGGCAAAGAACTCATCCTCCAAGCCATTCCAAGCTGCTCCAAACAAGGGTTATAACCCTCAATACAGAAAACCTCCTTTGCAAATATTACAAAGAGATCAAGAGTAACAAGACCACATACAGCCCCTGCTATATCTGGAAGGGCAGATGGATGGCCCTGCTGAAGAAATCCTTGATGGGAAAGATGATCAATACCTTGCTTACTCAAATGGTGATGAATTTGAGTCTTCTTTGCAAGAAAGTGAAGGAGTGGAGCTTTCCTTTCAAGAAGAAGAAGAAAAAAACAAGCGTTATTGAAGATCTAGATATCGATGATTACTGTAAGAAATTCGTGGACTTCATGCAGGCGCAGTTCAACAGAAAATATGATCTCAGGTCCTCTAGGAAGAGAACCCACACACAAGAACAAGAAGAAGAGATGTCTCAGAAGGAGACAGTTGTTCAAAAATTCGGAGATAAAGGTAAGAGACCTATAACTGAACCTTTACATTCTAATGACTCCATTCCTTCCTCTTCTAATTTAGCCTCTAATTCAATTGCAAAATTCAAGCCTATCCCAAAGGAAGAAAAACCTCCAGCTGATAGTAAAGAGCCAAAGGAAAGTCTCATAGAGAAGCCTCCTCCTGTGTTTAGCCTTCAGAAAGAGCTAGAAAAAGTAAAAATTATCGTTCCTTTGACTGAATTACTGAAACAACCAGCCTACCAGTCTCAGGTGTATTCTTTCATGCTTCCTCAAGGAGTAGCCCCAATCCTATATAGTTTAAACCTCCAATAAGAAAGGCCTATGATAATATTCGGTCCTCATGTTGAGGAGTTAGATGCTTCAACTCCTCCTTTCTATGTCTCTTTAGTAACTTATGATTTGTTGTTGCACAACTGTATGCTGGATTTCAGGGCATCCCATAACATATTACCTCTGTTGGTGATGGAGAAATTGGGGCTACAGATCACTCGCCCATATAAATATCTCTACTCTTTTGATTCCAAGAGAGAAATGCCTGGGGATGATCAGAGATTTGGTGGTAAATCTAGCCCAAATGCCAGTGAAGAGCATGGTAATGGACAGAGTAGTGGCTGAAATCCTAGCTTGGTTTGGGATGCTATTATCTAGATCATGGGTGTTTGAGAGGTAAATCCCCTCTGCGGACAAAGGCAATCCCTACTAGCCTAGATCGGGTCTAGCACCAACTGAGTCACGCTAAGACGTAGGTTCCTAGTTACAAAAGACCAAGATGCGACCAGAGGCCTACCTTAAGTCCCACGCTGCTGTTGCTTGCAAAGAAGATGGCGCTTCCATCCCTCGCTTTGGTAGATCACAATTCTCCCTCTAGGCACATTCAAACACCTGCATGTACATGAAGAAACAACAAATACACAAGCGTAAAACCTAATACATGCAACTATGTATCAGTCAGAGAAGATACAACTCATAACACAAGACATGAACATATGAGTGGAACCATAATCAAAGTCGTTTATTATTAATCAGAACAAAGAAAGATACAACCTGAGCTCTGACGTTAGATCTTCCTTCGACGGGTCTACAGCGGAGTACGTCTCAATAAAGCTTGTCAGGAATGGGACAAGTCTCTCTCTCTTTGGTTGTCTGACGATAATCTCCTTACTATTTATTCAGCTCTATTCGGGCTAGCTTGCAAAGGGAAAAGGACAAGCTTATATAGATGGTGGAAGGGGAGTTGGGATCCCTACAATGGTAGGATTGGCCCTATCCTCAAGGAAGCTTCCATGATAGGTGGAAAACCACCTCCCCTACATGGAGATCCCAAGCCAAACCTCCCAACTCATTTTAGAGACTTGTTCAGGAGTTGGTTGGAATCAAACTTCTGCCATTTTTTTTTTTTTTAAATCCTTACTAAGCCTGGCATGAGTAATACACTGGGATAGAGTGCCAGTTGGATCGCCCTCTTTGGTGGATTTCCCCCATTGGCGTGAGGGCTAAACTGGTTGGTCGTGCCAAGGCCAAAAGGTCTATTTTTAGGGCTTTTCACAAGAATATGTCTTCAGGGGAATGATTGTCCTTGTCAAGGGGGATGCCATGAAAGTGGTTTCAAGTCATGTCACTACTCACAAGTCACCAAATAGGCCCTCCAATGTGAGGGATGGGGGATTGCAGGGACGGTGACAAATTATTTTGTAACAGATGCCCCCTAAAGCATGAGGCTCGAGAAAGAGAAAGGGGTGAAATGATTTATGAGACTGTGTATAACTGAAAACATTTCCGTCAAAAAACCTATGTAGACAGGTAAAACTAATATCTCAAATACATGGTATATGTGGTATGGGCGCAGCCATCCATAATAGAGTATACAATAATCAGGATCCAAGGCATGGGCGCAGCCATCCAGTGAGGATCGATAGATAGACTCAGGTATGGTCGCAGCCATCCAATCAATGAGTCATGTAACCAATCATAATAATCCACAAAATCCACAGCCTGGATTCTAACAGAGAAAATCTAGGGTCTTGCGCTCCATCTCGACCCGAACAGAGTACAAGTTCTAGCATGTGAATAAGTGAGTTGAAGTTGAACATGCAAGAACATCATCTGATTACGAGCAAATGATGAAAGTTGTTAATAGACGCGAGAGGAACCACTAAAAATGAAAATGGCCCACAAGCTACTATAGTTACAATCCACAGAATGTGAATAGTGAGCTGGCATTGAACACCCGCAGAATCATTCGATCGAAGGCCAATGATGAAAGCCTTACGTCGAATGCGAAGAACCTGCCATTGAGGCATGCAGGCTCCAAGGTACCAGAAGGGAGTCTCTAGATTAGCTTCTTGGATAATGAGCTGAAGTCGACAGGAAGTAACCTTGATCGAAGGTGGGCCATAGTGTTTCCCACATCATCGATGCGAGATAGAGGAATATAATGTTTGTGAATCAGGATCAGATGAGAATCAGAGGAAGGTTGAAACTGCAGAGGTCAAATTCTCTTGAACATATTGGTGGCACGACAATGGATTTTGCAGTATTTGACATCAAAATATTATAGGTCATGATGACAAGGCAAAGATAAAATGAGAGGTCAAAATGGATTACCCAAACCCATGGAGGCAAGCAGAGAACGAGATGAGATATCCCCAACCTGACACAAATGCATAAAACTGTCATGTTCAAGAGCGACATACTGCTGACATGATGATGATACTGGTTCCATTTTTCCCCACCATTTCTAGCGAGTACCCCACTTATTTTTGAAAACAAGCTTGAAGGGGATAGAATATGCTTGTGATATAAGTTTGTCCTTCGGACGAATCCATCCTAGAACATTTAATGAGCCCTAGTGTTAGTATGAATCCTTTGTCGAAGTGTACGAAAAAGGACCACTTTAGCTACGCATAACTGATAGCCCTAACAACAAAAGTGGCTGCCAATATCTTCAAATCTGCGGTTAGTTAGACAAGAAAAGAGTTGCAAAATACCAGATCTATGTATGGAAAGACATTAAGCAGTAAAAATAAGGGTTTGCTCCATATACCAATAGACAAGACAAGAACAATTTTTGAAAGAATTTTTGTATTAATGGGGCACCTGTGAGGAAAACCAGAAGGAGTATCCAATTCCCCTTAGTGGGATGGGTTCTTGGAAGTCCTCAGCACTTCAGATCTAAGATTCTTCTCTCTAGTTGATGTAGAAAACCCAATGCAAAGAGTAGAGCTCAAAGGGAGCAAAGTGGCAGAAAATGGTGACCAAGTGTATAGATCCAGAGTGATCTAATAGGCAACAAAAGGTGAAGAATGGTAGGAAAACCCCTCCTATTTATAACAAAATATTGGGTCATTCTAGATCTTGGTGCATGGGTTAACCAGATCTAGATCCACTTTTTATGGAATATTTTATTATATTTGTTGGAGGGAAAAGGTATTTGACTTGGGTCAACTCCCTTAATTTGTCAAAAATAAATAAATAAATGATTTATTTATCTTTTTAAGGAAGCGGTTAGAAGAAAATCAAATAAATAATGATTTATTTAATTATTTAAGGAAGTGTTTGAAAGATAATTAAATGAATAGTGATTTATTTAATTATTTGTGGATGATTTGGTCATATTTAACAAGGAATATTATCTAAATAATGTTTAAATAATTATTCCTAGAAAATAATAAGATAAACAAAGGTTTATCTAATTAATTTCTTTAATTTTGGGTTAAACATGACTGGGAATAATAATTAAATTATGGTTTAATTAATTATTCCATGAGGAAAATCAAACAAATATAGGTTTGGTTAATATTTCCTTTTGGGGTTTCCTGTTTTAACATAGTGAAAGCAATTTTACTTAGGGTAAAATTGGTCTTACATGGTGTACTTGGGTCCATCTAATGATAATAGGTTAGATGACCAAAAAATGGTGTAACACCTAGGAAGGAGAAACTCAAATATCGTCATTACGACTAAATCCAATGTCATCAAGTTTTAACGAGTCTGACAAAGGAAGAACTCAACATATTTTCATATTTAGAGAGTTTGAAAAGATAGCGGAAAATTAAACTCCAATAGTCCCTTTTTGTAAATAGTTCCTCAGATCCGAAAAGGTATAAAACTGTGTCTAAGAAAGCCTCCTAGTCGTGATAGGCTAGGGTATTCCTTTTTCGTAAATAATCTATCTCAGCCCAAAAAATGGGTAAACATATACTGGGTAGATGTCATTTTGCAGCCAATTTAACGAGGTCAAAAAAACAAGTGACTCAACAATATTTTCATGTTTAGAGAGTCAGAAAAGAGCTGAAAGTTGACTCCTCCTGGAGGAACAAGTGGTATAAAGGGTAGCAATTGATTCTGATAATGGTGGAACTGCTCAGAACAAGTAAAGTTTAAGAGGCTGGCTAACAAGACCACTCATCGCAGCAGTTCCTCAAGATTGGGTGAAACAACCAAGTGAAGGCATATGATTGGCCAAGCAGATAGTGATGATGGAGTGAGAAAACCAAGGCTCATCTGGAAAAAATAAGCTGATAAAATGGCAATCACAAGAGGTAAAATGGGAATGGCTTCATTTTTACACAAGCTTGAAATCAGAAAACTCTGCTTGAAGTTGGTTTCATTTTTACACAAGCTTGAAACAAAGATAAACTATGCTTGAAATCGGTTTCATGTTTACACAAGCTTGAAATGAAAACAAACTATGCTTGAAAAAATAAGCATGCCCGCAGCATGGTGACTCAATTCAAGGTACATTCCCCCCAAGCTTCAGTCCATATGAACGGAAAATGGAGTGAAGGTTCACATTACGATATCAAGAGAAAGACTCGACTCGGATTTTACGAGATCTTAGCAAAGACTCGAATTGAATGGGAACGTGTTTTATTATTTTAATGAGGTTGACACACTGAAAGAACTGTCCTCTTGGCCTAGTTCATTTTTGAACGAGGTTGACATAGAAAATGAACCATCCTCGGAACACCTTATTTCATTTTTTAACAAGCTTGACACAAGAAAACGAACTCTGCTCTGGAGAGCTTGTTTCATTTTTTAAGGATCTTGAGACAAGAAAATGAACTATGCTCCGACGACCTTGTTTCATTTTTTTTAAGGAGCTTGACACAAGAAAAAGAACTGTGCTCCGAAGAGCTTGTTTCATTTTTTAAGGAGCTTGCCACAAGAAAATGAACTCTGCTCTGAAGAAAACTCATCATGATGAACAAGAAGTCATGGCTTCCAAGAGTTCTACATCCGATGGAAGGAAAACATCTTGGAAGTCTGGACCCAATGCCCTCAGCACACGATGCACAATGGCACTATCACTAAGTATAGGCACACGGTAGGTAGCTACATAGTTGAACTGCAGTGGGGCAGATACAATGGGTGGATAAAAACCAGGAAGGGATGATGGCGGTCCAGTTGCCACATCAGGACCAAAGAATGAAAGTTGATCAACGGTCACGATCCGTCCTTCATGTGGAAAACAGACCACACGGAAAAGGGAGAAGACAAGAACTCCCATGGCATAGGTGTAATCACACCCCAAAATAAGATTGAAATCCAAGGGTCCTGAAACAACCATCATGTCCATATGGACAGTTTTACCTCCCAATGTAACAGGTAACTTTGGAAGGATCCATAACGGTTGACTAGTTATTCTGTTAAATGCCAACAGATTCTGTGTAACAGGCAGAAGCGGTAGTGAACCGAAATCTTGCCAAGTAGTTGAGGATAGAACACTAACAGATGTGCCTTCATCTATAAAAGTGCTAGGTATGACCAGACCAGAGATTTGTACCGTTATCTCAAAAGGCACGTAAGACGGAAGGCGGTATCCTGTAAATCGACTCCAGTCAAAGGAAGCAACCAAACTACTTGGAGGGGCTACCATCGAACTGAGATGGTCTTACTGGTGTTACGAAAGAAGAAGGAGCATCCTCCACGAACTCCATCTCGAAGGTGGGAGGATTATCCTCTGGGACCTCCATCACGGGAGGCAGAGGAGCAGCTTCTTGAGATATAGGGAGACGAGAATCTTTCTCCAAGTCTGAGGAATCTGAAGAAACAAGAAGAACCTGATGGATGTGAGGTCCACCCTCAATGGAATAGACCTGGTGCACTGCAGACAGGGCCAGTTCAACCTATCCCATGACCAATGGTTGGTCAGGAATGGATTCCTGAATTTGAATTTCTGGGGTAGAAGGATCGACCAAGGATGACTCTTGACCAATCGTAGGATTAGCTGGTGGATGATTCAAAGAAATCCATTTATAACCAGCCAGGATGCATGGTGTAGAAATAGTTGATTTTTCCAAAATTCGTTTTGCTTCATCCATATATGGACAAAGGTGAATGGCATG
The DNA here is from genome assembly GCA_034641835.2 of Pinus albicaulis. Lineage (NCBI taxonomy): Eukaryota > Viridiplantae > Streptophyta > Pinopsida > Pinales > Pinaceae > Pinus > Pinus albicaulis. The sequence goes on along the minus strand of JAXQQM020085905.1, from coordinate 248,452 downwards.
GTGCCCTTCACACAACTTACAGGGATTGGTGAGCTTACCCTGCTTCTTAAGATTTTTACTAGCACTAGCTGAAGATGTTCCCCCAACCTGACTACCGGAAGCCAAAGGCAACAATGGACGACCGTTGCACCATACTTCGAGCACCTTGGGAATGCCAGGGAAATCTCGAAGAAGATGGTTTCCCTGGCACAACATGCAACGGAACTTGACTTTCTACGGAGGGTTGGAAGTTTTATCAAGAGGAGGAGCTTTAGAATCAGTAGCTGCAACCTTAGCCTCTCTCTTATTGGACTTCTTATTCTTTGTATTCTTATTCTTCTTCTTAGCCACCTGGTTACTCGAATCCAGACTTTCACCAGGCGAAGTAGAAGAGGAGGACGTAGAAATAGGCGAAGAAGGGGAGAGGTCCACCTTGGAATCAACATGATATTGTTCAGGCGGAGGAACTGATTTAATAGTAGCCGAGACATTCGGGACCACAGAGGTTGAAAACAACCAAATAGGCAACCCAATAGTTAACCCAGGAAGGGACAACGTTGCCATATAAGGAGCGCCAACATTTCCAAAAGGAGGAAAAGGACCAGGATTCCCTTCGGAGGGGATTCCTTGGTTGGTGAACTCTGGAAAAGTCACCATCGGAAACAAATTTAGAAAAACACCCTAAGGAAACTAACTTTAACCAGGAATATTTCGTGGGCAGTTAATTTTTAAAACATTGAAACAAAACTCCACTGTTTCATATTTTAAGAGTTGAGAAACAAGCAAAAGGTGACTCTATCACTTTCAGTTTGGAAACAAGCATGAAAGGACAAGCGCTTGACAATATTTTCAAATTTAGGGAGTCAGTAAAGATCAAACTGACTGCTGTGGAACTCTAGGCAAAAGGTTGTACTAGATATCCAAGAACTGCAATATACACCTTGGTTAAAAAATGAAAGAGAAATCAACCAAGAACTTGACATATGTGCAGGCAATCTCCCCGAATGGTTTCTCCAGTGTATGATGGGTATAAGGTGGCAGACTCGGCTTCCTATGGATAAAGGATAGAAATCCTAGTGGGGTCTCCCTTTATATACGCGACGGTACAGGGAGCACAAGTCCATACTAGTGTTTTCTAAAGCCAAAAGGCGAACGACAACTACTAGGTTTAACGACGCTGGAACACGTCACTAGCCTAGACCACTAAAAATGTTTCGTTAGGTTTCAATGCTTCCTTAGGTTAATTGAATAAATTTTATGGTTGATATTCAATTATGTCTCAGTTTCAAGGCCCTATCGTATGTCATCTGACAATCTCCTATATGCAGCTATATGAGAAAAGAAAACTTTTCAATTCGATGAATGTTATCTAGTTAAGAGAAGAATTTGAACCAAACAGCAATACTGAAAACGAAATTTTTCCAAACTAGATGACTTTCACTATCCAAAAGTAATCTAAAATATCCAATGATGTGAATTATGCAATTTAATCTATGCAAAATCCCCTTTTGAAAACTATGAAATTGTAATCTATGCACAATTTCCTTTTTATTTCGAAATGATAAGAATGCACTCAATGCATTTTTCGATGAAATGAGAATCTACTTAATGCATGCTTTTAATGAAAGATAATGCACTCAAAGCGACTTTAGCTTTCAATCATTAAACAATGTGATCTAAGTTCAATTATGAATCTCAAAAAACACTTTTCAATGTAATGTGATCTAATGCATTTTAACAAAAGAAAACTTTGAGATGAATACTAAATAAACACAAATCTTCTTAATGGAAGGATGAATGCAAAAAGGATGCAAACAAACACTAAGAATGCAATATTTGTTTCAAAACACTTTGTAACGAAATTCCTCAAAAGGTGACAAGACATATGTAGTCAAACACAAAGAGGACTTCGAAAGCATGAGATCAAAACAAGGCATTCATTCCCTTTTACATCAAGCAATCATGGAGAGAAGACATTTCAACTGAACAACGCATAATGTAAACTATGCTCATACAGAGAAAATACCAGAAGGGAAAGACACACTGGTGAAGGATTTAGGGAAAAAGTCTCAATTTTCACACACCCTGAAATTGGCATGACTTTTGTGGGTGAAACTAACACCAACTGGCGCAACTTGCTCACTGAAAACTAACATGAAAATGAAAAAAAAAAGAATTTCTCCCAACCAAGACCAGACTCACCACTTCAAGAAAAATCTAAAACTAACCCAGAATCAAAGTACTGACCAAGAAAAAACTTCCAAACAAGGGAAAACACTAGCACCTACAAGAAATGGCACGATTGTCTGGCTGTAATCGGTGCCAGACAGGGGATGGCGCGAGTGATGAACTGGAAACTTGCGCCAGTGGGCATGACTGTCAGGGTGAAAACCGCGCCAATCAAGCCAACCATGAAAAGATGAAATTTTCAGAAAAGCAGAGGTCAAATATGATCCCCTGGGGCTAAACAGAGGTCTTACTCCAGAAGGAGACAGACCATAAGAGAAAATCAAGAAGACACAAGCCAAAACAACCAAAAGAGACAAGAAAAACTCCAATCAAATCCCCAGTGGAGTCGCCAGTTATTTGGAGAGGTAAATCCCCTCTGTGAATAGAAGCAATCCCTACTAGCCTAGATTGGGTCAGCTAGCAACAACTGAGTCATGCTAAGATGCAGGTTCCTAGTTACAAAAGACTAAGATGCGACAAGAGGCCTACCTTAAGTCCCACGCTGATGTTGCTTGCGGAGAAGATAGTGCTTCCGTCCCTCACTTTGGCAGATCACAATTCTCTTGCTAGGCACGTTCGAACACATGCATGTACACAAAGAAACAACAGACACAAAAGCTTAAAACCTAATACATGCAACTATGTATCAGTCAGAGAAGATACAACTAATAACACAAGACATGAACATATGAGTGGAACCATAATCGAAGTCATTTATTATTAATCAGAACAAAGAAAGATACAACCTGAGCTCTGACGCTGGATCTTCCTTCGGTGGGTCGACAGCGGAGTACATCTCGATAAAGCTCGTCGGGAATGGCACAAATCTCTCTCTCTTCGGCTGTCTGACGATAATCTCCTTACTATTGATTCAACTCTATTCAGGCTAGCTTGCAAAGGGAAAAGGACAAGCTTCTATATATGGTGGAAGGGGAGTTGGGATCCCTACAATGGTGGGATTGGCCCTATCCTCAAGGAAGCTTCCATGATAGGTGGAAAACCACTTCCCCTACATGGAGATCCAGAGCCAAACCTCCCAACTCATTTTAGAGACTCGTTCATGAGTTGGTTGGAATCAAACTTCCTCCATTTATTTTTAAAAAACAATCCTTATTAAGCCTGGTACGAGTAATACACTGGGACAAAGCGCCAGTTGGCATGCCCTCTTTGGTGGATTTCCCCCATTGGCGTGAGGGCTGAACTGGTTGGTCGCGCCAAGGCCTAAAGGTCTATTTTTAGGGCTTTTCACAGGAAACTATCTTTAGGGAAATGATTTTCCTTGTCAAGGGGGATGCCATGAAAGTGGTTTCAGGTCATGTCACTGCTCACAGGTCATGGAATAAGCCCTCCAATGTGTGGGATGGGAGATTGCAGGGATGGTGACAAATTACTGTGTAAGAATGGGGTACAAAAATTGGAGGATCTATAAAGCTGGACATAACCTATGCGACCATCCCTATGTTTGGAGGCCAAGAAAGGAGATTATACCAGGAAATAAGGTTTGTGAAGATGGTCACTAAATCTGATAATTCAGTAAATTCACCGGTGTATAGCAAAGAGGTTGAGTTTTCTTGTCTAATGCTTGAGGAAGACCAATATTACTTGCAGGAGCCATCTTTCTGTCAAGTAAAGACCGATCAGTCTTCTAGTAATGAAGAAGCTGGGATTTGTACCTTGCACTTTGATGGAGCCAACTCAAAGTAAGGGAATGGAGCTAGGGTTCTCCTGATATCCCCTACTGGACAATTGGTCCCATTATCTTTCAAATTGGAATACGAAGCCACAAATAATGTGGTTGAATATGAAGCATTGCTACTGGGTCTACAAACAAGAAAAAATATGAATATACAGAGCTTGAAGGTTTTGGAATATTCAGAACTGGTGGTGGGACAAGTAAGAAATCAATGTTTGGCTAAGCACCCACGATTAAGGGCTTACAGAAATGAGGTATGGGACTTGGTAGAGAATTTCTTCTTAGCATGTAATATTCAATTCATGCCAAGATAATAGAACAGAATGGCAGACTCTCTTGCAGTAGCTGCAAGCACTTTCTGGCCACCTCAGAATCCCCTCCTAAGGTATGAAATAGAGGTTCGCTACCGTCCTTCCATCCCTGACAATGTAAAACACTGGCAAGTGTTTGAAGATGAGGAGCAAGTGAAAATATTGATGGATACTATTGGGGAATTCTCAAATATTGACATAGATGTTGACGAAGAGGAGAGTGAGGACCTTCCTCAGAATAAATGGCAGGATACCATGGCTAGGCACAAGATGCTGTAGCTCAAAGGGAATGTGATAACTAGAGGAATTTTCCCCCTGGAGAGGTTGCTTGATAAGAACAATGTCTCCATCAGGCCAAACAAGATCGTTGAAGAGAATCAGGTAGATGACCTGAACCTCGGCACTGAGGCTGATCCAAAGATTGTGAAATTTTCCAATAAGGTACCTGAAGAATACAAAGAGCAATATCAGAAGCTATTTCATACATGTAAAGATTTCTTTGCCTGGTCCTATCAAGATTTGAAGACCTTTGATATTAGCATTATCTAGCACAAGATTCCATTAAAGGGAGATGCTAAGCCACACAAATATAAATTAAGGCAGATTAATCCTTTACTCCTTCCCTCCATAGAAAAGGAAATCAAGAAACTATTGAAGGCTAAGATTATTGTGCCATTATGATATTCTGAATGGGTGGCTAACTTGGTCCCAGAAGAATGGGGAAATAATATTGTGTGTTGACTTTCAGAACTTAAACAGAGCATCTCTGAAAGACAATTATCCACTGCCCAAGATGGACCATATATTGTAGAAGGTGGTAGGATCTTCAAGGATGTCTATGATGGATGGCTTTTCTGGGTATAATCAAGTAGCAGTGCTTCTGGAGGACCAAAATAAAATTGCATTCACTACTCCTTGGGGAACGTTTATGTATGCTCGAATTCCATTTGGATTGATCAATGCAGGGGATACATTTCAAAGGGCCATAGATATTGCTTTCATGGGGGAACAAGACAAAGTCGTGGTGGTCTACCTGGACAACATCACAGTCTTCTCAAAGGACGATGTTGAACATATAGAACATTTGCGTAGAACCTTTGACAAGTGCCACAAGTATGGATTTTCTTTAAACCCTCAAAAATATATGTTTGCTTTAGAAGAGGGTAAACGTTTGGGGCATATTGTAACAAAGGCAGGGGTAAAAATTAACCCGAAGAGGGTAGAAGTCATAAATGGTATATCCCTACCCAGAAACAAGAAAGAGGTCCAATTTTTTCAGGGACGCATCAACTTCTTGAGAATATTCACACCGAACTATGCAGAGATAGTCTGGCACATAACTATGATGTTGAAGAAGGATAATGAAGTAAAATAGACTCCTGAGTCATGGGAATCTTTTAACAGAATAAAAAATTATTTCACAGAAGCCCTAGTATTGGTAGGACCTGATTATGCAAAACCTTTCATGATATTTTCGTTTGCATCTCCCCACATAGTCGTAGGTGTATTATTTCAGAAGAATGAGGAAGGTCATGAAAAACCCATCGCCTTTTTTAGCCAAGTGCTTCGCGATGCTGAGCTAAAATATAACATCCTGGAGAAACATGCTTATGCCTTGGTCAAATCCCTGAAGGCTTTTCGGATGTGTGTATTGCAGTCAGCTATAACTACATTCGTACCCATAGCAGTTGTAAAAGACATCTTGATTCAGGGAGATATTTAAAGAAAGAGAGGCAAATGGATAGCCAAGATTCAGGAGTATGAGTTGGAGATACGCCCCACTAAGCTAATAAAGGGACAGGGATTAGCCAAGATCCTTTATGAATCAAACTGTCAAGATTTGGGGATAAATTTATCTATGGTGGCAAATGAAGAGTCTGGGAGAGAAGATGAGAAGTGCAGGATAGAAACTGCTACAAAAAAGACCGATATGAAGTACCTTCTCAGTCCATGGTATAAGGAAATCGTAGAGTACCTCTTGACTCTTATATGTCCTCCAAGCTGCGATAAGACAAAGTGTAGAATGCTAAGGCTAAAATATCAAAAGTTCATCGTATAAAATGGTTGTTTGTACTGGAGAGACCCATCAGGCATACTACTTTTATGTCTCATGGAAAATGAAGTAGAAGAGGTGATGGCAGAATTCCACGAGGGCATATGTGGTGGCCACTACAGCTGGAGGGCTACGGCACACAAAATTCTGAAAGTAGGCTTTTCTGGCCCAAAATTTTTAGAGATGTTTATGCTCGGGTAAGGGCCTGTGAAAAATGTCAGAAATTTGCTGAAAGGAAGAAGTTCACACCTTTTCCTATGATCCCGGTGCACATAGAAGAACCTTTCCAGCAGTGGGGAATTGATTTCATCGACGAAATTCATCCTGCCTCAAGAGGGAAACACAAGTGGATATTAACAGCCACTGATTACTTCATTAAATGGGTAGAGGTTGTGCCAGCAAGGAATGCTACAGACATAGTGGTGATCAAGTTTCTGGAAGATAACATTATCTCAAGGTTTAGCTGTCCTGCTAAGATTGTAACAGATAATGCTCAGGCTTTTAAGTCTGCCAAGAGTATAATATTGTATTAGGGCACTCTACTGCATATTATCCACAGGGGAATGGATTGGTAGAATGCTCAAATAAAACCTTGGTGAGGGCATTGAAAAAGGCCATAAATGAAAATTAGAAGAACTGAGATTCACAGCTTAAGTTTGCGCTGGGAAAATAGAATCACTAGTAAGAGGTTGACAAGAAAATCCCCATATGAATTGGTCTATGGTAGAGTAGTTGTTTTCCTGATACAATTGGCCTTACCTATGGCTAGGTTCATGCAGGACTTTCAAGAGGAGCCAAATGATCTTACCAGAAGGATGAATCAATTAGTAGAGCTTGAGGAGACTCAAAGTCAAGTAAATCAGAGATTGACTAAGTACTAAGAGAAGATGAAAGACCTGTTTGATCAGCATGCTAAAGGTAAATAGATGCAAGTCATAGATTTGGTGCTAAGATGGGATATAAGAAGGGTTGAAAAAGGAAAGCACGGAAATTTCAACCCTTTATGGTTCGGACCTTTCAAAATTTCTGAAGAAGGAGGAAACAACACCTTCAGACTGGAAAATTTGGAGGGTGATCTGCTCGACACCCCTATGAATGGGAAACTCTTAAAACCCTTTTTCCAGTATTGATTTAGGTCGAAAGGTCTGTTGTATGATATTGTACATTATTTATTTGCTTTTATTATAATGTTTGTTGTTTTGAGTTGTCATGAAGAAAGAAGAGAAGGCATCAAGGAGACTGTGTTCGCAAGGAAAAGTTAACATATGGTCTGCGGAGTTCTCGACACGTTCAAGGATGAACGTGTCATCCCCAAATGGAGCCAATGTTGCTATATCATTCACCACCACCCTAGGAAGCCTAAAAAGGGGGATCAACCAAAGTATAAAAGGGAGAAATACTTAAAGGAGCGAATGGGTTAATGTGAATGAAAATCCATATAAAAAGGGGACAAGGCATCATATACATATTATAGCCTTGTGGTAATATTTACACGAAACAAAGGACGATAAAGGTGAAAGAAAGCTATGGAGGGTGGGACCCGCCCATACTCTGAGCAGACAAAGGAAGAAAGGCACGTGAAGAGTTTTGGGGGGATCAAGGATGGCAAGGGGAAGGCGGAAGCTCACCCCCCCAGAATGGTGATGATGTAGCATATGGTGGGACTCCAGATAGCTTTTCCATGGGGTGATGGCCACGAGCTTAGAGCCACTAAAAGACCCTAGTGGAATTCTTGGTGGGCCCGACCATGGAGACACGTGGAACTGTGAATGTAACAGTAAGGTAAGTCCTAGGACACCCGATCCATAGACCCATTCGTACCCCAAAACTCCCCTACCGTTGATCTCCATCATGATCCAACGGCCCACATCACTCCTGCTTTATAACCTCGCCACTGATCATCTCGATATGTGACAATGATGTTGAAGACATTTCCAGTCCCACCTGACTGCACAAGTACATCCATCGCATTCATCTGCAGCTGTTGATCTCGATTGCCCAAATCATACGGCTCCCATTCATTTTCATGTTCATTTAACAGCATCTCCCCAACTCGCAACTCCGACGTGAATTGGGCAGTTTTGTGAGGAAACGTGTTGCTCCCTAACATGTATCGCATGCCTCCAGCCCGATACCCTTTACCACTCAACCCCCACATGAAAACCACTATGTTTTTCCACAAAACCTCCTGTTGCATAGATTTGTGCCAAATCAGATTTAAACCCTATTTTCTCCATGGAAACGCTCCCGTTGCATTCCCTACCTCCACACTGCTCCTCCGCCTTTACTCCAGCCATCTGAAGCAGTAAAACCAGAAATGCAGGATTTATTTAATTTTTTTGTTGTCTGTGCAAGTTTTCATGGCCTTTTAATGTACACAGACCATCTCCTAGCCAATGACAGTGGCTCAAGGCCGAGGATGATGATCCTTCACGCCTAGTAAGTAGATAAAAATATGGAGAGAGGCGATTCCATGTCAAAGACAATGGATCATGACCATTGGCCATTCTATGGGACCCTTCAGTAGAGAAGGCCAGTTTTTCCACTACTGGAAGTACCACATGCTCCAGCACAGAAGGCCATTTCTTCCACTACTGGCAGTACCGCATTCTCCAGCACAGAAGGCTAGCTCTTCCCATGACTAACGATATTGCCTTCACCAGCAGCAGCAGTGGCTCCACCTCATCAATAAGTAATGATCATACACGAAGAGGCATGTGTGGTCTTTTTACCTTATGTTCAGTCCACTTTGTCATTACGGGTGAAATCTTTATTTCACTCTTCCAGTTGTTTTTTACTTTTAGTTTTGTTACATTTCAGTTAGAAAAGGCTTTAGGCCTGCGTTTTAAGATGATGAGAGGAATTTTTACCTCATCATCATTCCTGTTTTGATTTAGAATTGCAATAACATACAAGAATGAGGATAATATATTTTCCAAAATATCTTCTCACGCATAGGAATCAGTGGTTATAAAAATGGGCTGAAAACACTGAAAAAAGGTTCTAGATTTTCCAAAGGACTCACTAGTTCGGGTTTTCTGTATGTATTTGGTATGAATTTTGATATTTGATGTTGAATATCCTATAGGGACTCAAGATTTTTTGGAATTGGGGATTCCGCTCTGGATGATTCATGGTTTGTAACTCTTCTACATGTTTTTTAATACAAATATTCATTTCGTATCTTTCCACATTTCTTATATATAATGCTCTGGAATGCAAGTGCTCCCATGTTTAAATGTGAATTTATCATTAAATATACTCATATTTACTCATACGTAGCACTTTAAATAGGCTCAGACAAGATACTTTTTTTCATTCTCTATGTCTTTCACCGTTCTTCTGATATTAACTACAATGGATTTTTGTCTTTGAAATTGTCCAAATATATGGATTCCTATCTCTGAATAGGCCAAGTATATATGGATTCTTATCCTTGAATAAGCCTGGTTATAGTTAATATATTATTACATCTTCTTCCACAATCATCTCCCACATATTACTTGAGATCTGTGTGCTCATTTTAGAAGTCGGCCCCTTTTACAACATTCTTTCTTAAAGTTGTCTGATACATTTACTTATTAAAGTTTATACTCATTTTATACAGTTTTCCTAATTTTTGTGTTTAACTTTGGGATTTTGGTTCCACTCTTATTAAAACCATTCATCTAAGTGATTATAGCATGAGAGCCTAACATTGTCGACTGCAATCAGTTGAGTCATATGCTCCTTGCATTTAAGATGTCCTAGGCAATAGTCTTTATACAACTCAAGGTTGTCTCTAGGAGCTACAACAACACTCATGATTGTCATTTTTCACCACAGATGCAATAGATGTGGGAGTCTCAAGCAACATCGTGAGGACATCAAGCCTCCCCTTCCGTCCCTCCCAAGGCTACGCCTAGTCAGATGGCTGTGTTTACTAATCCTTTCCCACAGCAAGGATTTGTGGCTACCCAACCACCTGACGGTCAAGCGGCCACTAAACCTCCTCCATATGGTACCTCCAATTACCAAATTCTCATGATGAACTTTGACCAACCTATAATCATTGACCTCAACCTTCAGACTCAATCCTGTGAGTACAATAAGCCTCCCGCTATGTATGTACCCGAGTCCCCTTCTTCAGGTTCTACAGAGCCTCTTTCGACAACTAATGGTCCTTTGCAGATCCCTCAGCCTAAGGAAAAGGTTCATACCAAGATATCTAAGGGACCACTACGTTGAAATGCCGCTTCTAGAAAAGCTTCCCATTCGTATAGTATAGTAGATGATTTGGCGCAATCTCCTGCTACCATATGAATTCTAGAACTCCTCCAGTCATGCCCTTCACAACGAAAAGCTCTACTATCTTCCATGGGCATTGTAGATCCTTCAGATGATCAGTTGATTATCTTTGATGTTGACTGGTCTAAACATCTTCCTCTTCCTACTTCCATAGCCTTCCAAATCCTAGTCAAGATCTGGAACACCAATGTTTCCTGTTGTATCATTGATGAGGGGGCATCCACCTGTGTGATGTCCGCTTCGATTTGGAAGCAACTCGGATCACCTGAGTTGGACCCTTCCACTATCACTCTCCGAGTGTGGGATGGCCACTCCTCCAAGCCCATTGGCATGTTCACAATTGTCCTATTACTCTTGAGGGAAACACTGTTTGCATTGATGTAGCAGTCATTGATGCCCCTTTAGATTAAAAAATTCTATTGGGTCGTAGCTACACCTATGCAATGTTTTTTGTCCCATATGTGGTTCACCACAAGATGTCCTTTCCCTATAATGGAAATATATTCACTATTGACCAGTTGACATATTACGAACTGAAGTCTCAGACCTCCCCTGAGTCCATCATCTCTTCACTGCCCAATAAGAAAACCATCGATCCCTTGACCGATGTCTCACTCAAAGTCTACAAAGACTCCTCTTTACTTGGTACATTCCCTGGTCTTCCTCCTCCTGTCTCGGATCCCATATCATTGAATGTTTGCATGATGCAATCATCTTGGGCTTCCCTCACGCAGCCCGCTTCGGCTAGTCAGTAGCCTTGCTCTCCACAGCCTACTCCTAGCCCTTTGATTCAGCCTTCTAGACCCCCTCCACCTGGCCCTTCACCTACAGCCTGTATCCATGAGCCTCTCTACCCTCCTGGAATGGTTCCTCCAGGCCTTAACCATCTTGGAGTTGTCCCACCTGACCATTACCCCTTCGGTCAGATACCATTCCTAGCTCCCCCTCCTATATTGTTCTCGGTACCTGTCATGGCTACCCTATCCCTTTCTAACCTGACCCTGGGGATTCTCGTCTGGTACCTCGATCCCCCAGCCGCTACCCCACCTGGTCAACCTAAACCTTATCTTGATTTGACCTCGGTTCAACTGGTCCCCATGACTCCTCTGGCTACTACAGTGCATCAGCCACCTCATCAAGAATATTCTCCTGTTGCGAAAGCTTTGGGTAAAAAGGTCAAAGCCCGCAAGAAGGAACCAAAAGATAAGGTTGCCCCGACTGACTCTCCTCCTCCTCCACCTCCAAATCCTTGTGCTTTGTGTGATGTCGTCATTCATGCCACCCATACCTGTCCTGAGTTGCCTCATATCAAGCCCATGGTTAATGTTGTGTTCCCTAAATCTGTGGTCCCTGAAGCCTCTGTTTCTTCCTTGACTGCAGCCAAGAACCCTAATACTATTCACACCAACCAACCTTGTGCTTTTTTTTATCTTCATGGCCATTATTCCAACCATTGTCCCCACCTCACACATTTCCACACCTGTTTGGAGGTAGTTTGGGAGTGGCCTTGTCAAGAGCCACGGAAGAATCAATAATTAAGTTTCTTTTTGAACTATTCATACGATATGGATTTCCACGGGAAGTGATAACCGATGGAGGGGCACAATTCATAGGTAATAAAATTTCAACCACTCTAAGAAATCACCATATCACCCATAGGATTACGTCTCCTTACCACCCTCAGGAAAATGGGAAAGGTCAAAGCACCAACAAAGTTCTGGAAGAAATCTTTACTAAAATTGTAGCAGCACACTGCTGGGATTGGGCAAATAGATTTCCAGAAGCCTTATGGGATTATCGTACAACCTGGTGAAACACCAATGGGTACTCGCGATATCAACTAGCATTTGGGAGAGAACCTATCTTCCCTATTGAGTTTGAAATCAAAACTTTAAGAATAGCCCAGGAAGTAGGACTGGACTTAACAGAAGCCCAAGTTAGAGGACTCCAGAAAATAAATAAATTAGACGAAATATGACTACTAGCCCTGCAACGCACATCGATCAACCAACAACAGCGGGCTAAATGTCATGATAAACTTATCAAGAATAATTTTTTTGAAAAAGGAGATCGGGCCCTCCTTTATGACTCCATATTCCAAAATTTTCCGGGAAAAATACAAACTAGGAAGCTTGGTCCATACGAGATTCAAGAAGTACACGACAATGGCACACTCACCCTGACCACCATAGATGGGTCTGGTTCAACATACCGAGTTAACAGAAATAGAGTATGCCTCTATCACAAGCCTCTCATAAGAGAATATTCTTACCAACAGATATGAAATAATCCCACCATCCAAGTTGTGGCACAAGGGGGTGACAACCCGACAAACTCAAGTATATGAGATGTTTGCTACTATCATTTGTAAATATTGTACATAGATGTCTTATTTTCTTGTACATTCTTCATGTTTGCAATTTCTTCTCCTTGTGAGTTGCGTTTTTGTTTTTCTTGTTCACTTTGTGAACAGATATTGTTCAATGTTTGAAGGGTTGTTATTCTGTCGAATTGAACAACCGTTTCTAGCATTTTTGTTTTTGTTGTTCAATTTGTGAACGATTGCTGTTCAATATTTGAACGACTGTTGTTCAGTCGAATTGAACAACTGTTTTTGACGTTTTTATTTTTTTTGTTCAATTTGTGAATGGTTGTTGTTCAATCTTTGAATGGTTGTTGTTCAGTCGAATTGAACAACATTTTCTAACGTCTCCATTTTTTTTGTTCAATTTGTGAATAGTTGTTGTTCAATCGTTGAACGAATACTGGTCAATCGAATTGAACATCGATTTTTTTGTGTTTTTATTTTTTTTGTTCAATTTGTGAACGGTTGTTGTTCAATCTTTGAACGGATGCTATTCAGTTGAATTGAACAGTTGTTTCTAACGTTTCCATTTTTGTTGTTCAATTTTTGAACATATGTTGTTTAATATTTGAATAGTTGCTGGTCAATCGAATTGAACAACCGTTTTTTTTGCGTTTTTATTTTTGTTGTTCAATTTGTGAACAGTTGTTGTTCAATATTTGAACAGTTGTTGTTCAGTCAAATTGAACAGTTGTTTCTGGTGTTTCAATTTTTTTTTTTCACTTTGTAAACAACTGCTATTCAATCTTTGAGCGGCTGCCTGTCAATCGAACTAAACGACCATTTTTTTCATGTTCTTTATTTTTGTTGTTCAATTTGTGAACAATTGCTGTAAAATATTTGAACACCTGTTGGTCAATCGAATTGAACGGCCATTTTCTTGGTGTTTTTTTATTTTTGTTGTTCAATTCATGGACAGCTTCTATTCAATCTTTGAACGATTGTTGTTCAAATGAATGAAGCAGTTGTTTCCTGCGTTTTTTATTTTTGTGGTTCAATTAATGAATAGTTGCTATTCAATATTTGAACGGCTCCTGTTCAAACGAATGAAATAGTCATTTCCTATGCTCTTTATTGTTTTTGTTCAATTCTCGAATAGTTGTTGTTCAATATTTGAACAGCTGCTGATCAGTCAAATTGAACAACCACTCTTGGGCATTTTTCTTGTTGCTCAATTTGTGAACAGTTGCTGCTCCATGTTTTAACGACTATAGTTCAATCAAATTAAACAGACATTTCTTTCTTTCTTTTTCTCGTTTTTTCTTTGTCTTGTTGTTCAAATTGAATAACCTTTATTTTCCCTTTATCTAGCACCCCTCCTTTACATTGAATTTTTTCTCGAAAAAGCATCTCTGAGTAGACAATGGAAATGAAAAAGAGAGGGAAATGGTAAAATCACAAATATGATGACTCCCTAACACCATAATCCATAAACAGGAAGCTAACATCATGCATACATGAAATGAAAGGCTAAGTCATCTCCAATACAAATATGTTATCATACGATATATGACCTTATGATGGTATATCATCCTACACTATTCGAGTAATATTTCACTCCAACATGAAGGAATGGGAATAAGGGGTATTAATTGTATTGGAATCCTTTCGCTTCTTTCACCATCCCTCGCTCTTAAAGATTTAATGAGCCTCCCTTCATGTATAAAGAATAAATATTATGTGTTCATGCAATTTTTTAAGAGGATAGGGGGTCTCATCATAAGCCAACCTACCATGATCATAGGGATTTAACAAGTGATATGCCCACAATGGCCACCACACCAGGGTAATGTCCTTCTTAACTTCTTGAAGGACAGGAGGTCTCATCACGAGCCAGCCTGATCACTCTGTTACAATCCTAGTGAATGGCACTATGACTATCTGGCTATCACACTAGCATAGTGACCTCCTTATAAATCAAGATATTACAATTCAAAAAGAATTACTATGCTTATATAAAAATTTTTAAGAGAGGATAGGGGGTCTCATCACGAGCCAACCTACCACGTTCATAAGAGCATAGGAAGTGACATGCCCACAATGGCCACCACACATGGATAATGACTATCTTAATTACTTGAAGGACAGGAGGTCTCATCACGAGCCGGCCTGATCAATTTTCTACAACTCCAGTGAGTGGCTCCATGGTTATCTGGCCACCATACTAGCATGGTGATCTCTCCATAAAAGTAGGATAATAACTGCTTGCACATAAGGCTCCTAGCTCATTCTTTCGGGTTAAAATAGCAACCCTATCAAGGCTATGAACACCTGCTGGCAGCAATTGCTCTGCTTATGGCATGAAAGTACGCTCCTTCAATATCTAATTGCTTTTATATACACTTTATCGTCAATCCTTCTTCCACAAGCTATTACTCGAATCAATGATAAATACAACCTATCACAAGAATAACTATCAAGAGATATGCTTACATATGCAAACTACGGGATGAAAACAAAAATCATTACTTGACTTAGTCATGCTTCTATCATAAATTTTCATTGAAGGAGGAAATCATACCGTAATAATGATTATACCATTCCCTCTCCCATTCCGGTCACTTCCGCACAAGATGCAATTATGACAAACTTCCAAAACCGACCTTTACACTGCATATGCTAGTAATTACTCAGCTACCTGAAGCTCGACCTGCTACTTCACATACAGATCATTATTACCAAATATTGACATTCCCCTGCCTACATTCATCATTGGCCAAATCTCTCCTGTACTTGAGGGCCTGGGCGCCCTTTCTTCGATGGAGTGGGTGTAATTGGTCTTAAATTGGAAAGCATGTGAAATCTCTACACAAATCCTATTATACACATCAATAAGACTAGATGAACACTACAATTAAGCCATGAAATTACCAGTGTAGAACCTCAATTTCTCTTCGCTTGCATACAATAGTTATTCCTAACAATAGAGTTGAGGATAAATACAATCAGAAGAATAAATCATATTAGCTATGGGTGGGAATTCCCTTCAAAACGAACTTGTAAACTTTCCAATTTCAGATACAGCCAGTGCCATCCTCCAACAAGTCGGTTGGATGAAATATGTACATCGATTATAGGGATTCGACACAGAAATCGCAATTGAATTTCTGCAAAATTTGGAAGAAGGACAAACCAACGCTAAAGGTAAAATTATAGCAGTCACAGAGGAGATTATTGCTGAAATTTCTGGAATACCAGCAGAAGGAGAAAGATAAGCAGAGAAGCATCTCCTCCTACGAGAGGCAGTAGCAGCATATTAGGATCCGGAGGAGCCATTAGAATGAAAAGGGAGAGGGATTAACCCTAAATCTCTATACCAGCCATGGCAGGAGCTCGCGGCATTCATCCAAAAGTTCACTACATGCTAAGGACAACGAAATGTGGTAAAACCTCATCAGCTCAAACTCTTAATTGTGCTTAAACAAAATATTTCAATTAATCTTCCTGCCTTCTTGAATTCCATATTGCATGACACTTTTGTTCGATTGAGAAAAGCCAAAAATCCCTAAGTGGTGGTCAGGCATCAAGGGTTAACTAAACTAATCATCATTCATGAGCTGAATAGGCAGTAGATAGCCTGGGACAATTTCGTTAACCCTGAGGTGCAGGAACCAGAAATAAAACCTGACGGAGCTAAAATTGAACCCCCAGGGTAAATACACCAAGGAGAAAAAGGACCCGAACCACAACCTCAGAACCAAGCAGGAAAAAACGGTCCAAAACACTCCAAGGAACATCAAACCTCATGGAGGAATCAGGACCATCCCATGCCCCCTCGCAAGATTTTGAGGAAGAAATGGCTCGAGTCCTAGGGAAAATAAGGAAAAAATACGAATCTAGAAACCTATTGGGAGAAAAAGAGCAAGAGGAACTTGTTGATAAATCTGTCACCCCCAGTAGTTCTAGTCACAATAACATCCTACCCACCAAGAGGAACCACAAGATTAGGAATCTCTATCCCCTCTTGAGAATTATGAGGTGTACAGTGAAGGGTGGACAAAGGAGAGAATGGAATCAGAAACCCAGTGAGGTGACATTGTCCCTGTGGAACAAAGAACACACACAAAAACAACCCCTTTGAAACCTGGAGGTAGCACCTCTCCTCCTAGTCAGGAACCTCACATTGAGGTAAAACCTGAAGATTTAATTAGAAACACCATTCTAGACAACCCTGAAGATGGAAACACAATCCTTGAAAAGGGAAATTTCGCTCCCCCACCACCTGCTAAAATTAGGACAGGTGAAAATTCATAGGAAAAGAGAAGTAAGAGACTAAGAAGGGCCTGCAAGAGATTAAAGAAATTGTTAAAATATCTGAGAAAAAAACTGAAGGAGGAAATAAGGGCCCGAAATCCAAAGAAGGAAACCACCACTATAGGAAACCAAACAAAATTGAAAAATATTTTTAAAGACAAGATGCAAACTGACTTAGATGGCATCGTTGAGACTGGAACCCAAACTGACTTGGTAACCACTTCAGAAGTTGAGGTGCAAACCAACTTAGCAGGCACCACTGAGGTTGGAATTCAAACAGAACTAGCAACCACCAATGAAGCCTCTACTCAAACCAGATAGAAATTTATAGAAGAAAAGGGCACCCAAACAGAGGAAGCACCTGCCTACGCCCATCTGGTCAAAAACGCTATCAATCAGAAACTACACAATGAACTGGTGCAAACATGGCATGAACTAGCACAATGCAGGAAGGAAGTGGTGCCATTACAAGAATATCAAGCACTACTGAAAATGTTTATAGACCTTTCCTCCACAGAATATGAAACATTTTCACAACTCAGAGGAGAACAAGCAAAGGTAAAAAGGGCACAAGAGCAAGTGGAGTAAGCTAAGAAATAAGTCGCTACAATTTTCTCTCTATATAATGATGCACTATCATGCAGAGCATTAGCAACCAACTACGCCTTTTTCCTAACATAATGGTATTTATTCCTGAAAGTCAAATCTTTCAAGGTAGGAAAATCCACTACTTTCAGGTCTATAGAAGAATTTGTCCACTGTTGTAACGATCAAGATGAATAGGTCCAGCACCTCCTATGTGAACTGTACATGCGTAATTTATTTTTATAAGAAGACAGAGACAACAACCCTAGCCCCTTTGTTAGTATGAATCCTTTTTCAAAGTGTACGAAAAAATACCACTTTAGCTACGCATAACTAATAGCCCTAACATCAAAAGTGGCTGCCAATATCTTCAGATCTGTAGTTAGTTGATCAAGAAAAGAGCTGCAAAAAAACCAGATCTATGCATAGAAATACATTAAGCAGTAAAAATAAGGGTTTTCTCCATATATCCAATAGACAAAACAAGAAAAATTTTTGAAATAATTTTTGTATTAAGGGCACCTGGGAGGAAAACAAGAAGGCATATCCAATTCTCCTCAATGGGATGGGTTCTTGGAAGTCCTCAGCACTTCAGATCTAGAATCTCTCTCTCTTGTTCGTGTAGAAAACCCAGACAAAGATAGAACTCAAAGGGAGCTCACACAGCAAAATAATGTAGAAAAATGTGACCAAGTGTATGGATCCAGAGTGATCTAATAGGCAACAAAAGGTGAAGAATGGTAGGAAAAAACCTCCTATTTATAACAAAATATTGGGTCATTCTAGATCTTGGTGCATGATTAAAATAATGTTAACCAAATCTAGATCCACCTTTTATGGAATATTTTATTATATTTGTTGGAGGGAAAAAGTATTTGACTGGGTCAAATCCCTTTATTTGTCAAAAATAAATAAATAAATGATTTATTTATCTTTGTAAGGAAGCGGTTAGAAGATAATCAAATAAATAATGATTTATTTAATTATTTGTGGGTGATTTGGTCATATTTAACAAGGAATATTATCTAAATAAGATTTAAATAATTATTCCTAGAAAATAGTAAGATAAATAAAGGTTTATCTAATTAATTTCTTTGTTTTTGGGTTAAACATGACTAGGAATAATAATTGAATTATGGTTTAATTAATTATTCCATGAGGAAAATCAAACAAAATAGGTTTGTTTAATATTTCCTTTTGGGGTTTCCTGTTTAGACCATAAACAACCTAATAAATGTGGTTTATTAAGTTATTTTACATAGTGAAATAAATTTTACTTAGGGTAAAATTGGTCTTACATGGTGTACTTGGGTCCATCTAATGATAATAGGTTAGATGACCAAAAAACGGTGTAACAGATTGCCCCCCAGCGTGTGAGTGTTAGGAGCAAATCGTATGACCAAAGTACGTTGTAAGAAATCAATCACGAGACATCAAGAGGGAAGTCAGAGAGAGAAATGTAAGGTAGACGAGTGTGATGAAGAACCAGACCCTGAGGAGACAAGACTCGCAGGTGCAACAAGTATCTTTTTATGAGAGGGTACCTCTATTAAAGGTGGCGGGGGAGGCATACCTATGCCCCGAGACAAAGTACAAAAGAATAGTGTGTCCATTAAACAAGGGACCGAACCATAAAGTACAATCGGCATAAACATGAGCCAGATAATAATACAATGAGGAATCCCACATACATGCGGTGCTTGGGATAACAGCCAGGACTTATACAATAATATCTGAGTACATGAGATACAAATACAACCCAAATTCCCCCTATACACGGGGAAGGGCTCACAAGATCTGACTGATACATGCAAATCAAAGAGGTGCTGCAAGCAGCTAAGGCCAACATCATCAAACATATGGAGCCGCATCTAAGGCTGTACGGAAGAGGTCATCCGGGCATGTGGGGGGCTACCTATAGGGCCACCCACTCATGAGGGTTGTGACATCTCACACACACCCAGGAATGATCAAAGGCTGTTACTGCATCACTGAACCATCAAGCATACTGATCTCAATCGTGCTGAAAGGAGCTGAAGTGGAAAAACAATCAAGTCAAAGGGAAATGAGAGATCCCTTTGCCTAATCCAAGGCACCGAACAAGAGTGGAAGCATGAACCAAGGTACACCGCCCTCTAGACCTATCTTCTGGAATGAAGGAGCTGATGTCGACAAAAGGAGGTCCGCCATAGGTGAGGCAATGAGAGATCCTCAACTAAGGCATGAGAGAAAATAGTAGAGCGACAGACAGACTAATACCAATGATTATAGTGGAATGGAGGGGACTGAGTAGCGAATGGATGACTTCCCTTGCTAGAGCATGAAGGGCATGAATGACATGGCAGCAACTGACACAATATCATCAGGGATAAGGGACAGTGGGACTGAAGGCCATAATGTGTGACACAAGAGAGAAACCAAGCAATGAGGGATGGAGGACTATAGCAGGGTACAAAGGGACTCGGGATAGACTCCATGAATGCGATGATGACTCCACTTGGATGCTCTAAACAAGGGCGACTTGATGGTGCTACCACACAGTAAAGGCCCAATGGGGGACCATGAAAACATGAGTACAATATGGTAACTCATGACGAAAATTGACACGAACAAAGACAAGTAAGGAGGCAAAATGGTGCCCCAAGTACAAGTGTTGTAAGTGAAGAAATGCGATTTTAAGGAGAGGTGAAGTGACCCTTCTCAGAAAAAATGTGTCCTGGTGAAGTATCAAATCCAAAAAATTAAAAAGATGTTGGCTATCTAAAAGAAAATAAAACATGCATTTCCGAAGGGAAATGCTAAGGGTAATATTTCTTAAGATAGAGTGCATTGCGAGGATTAGGAAGGGGATTGCCTTCGAAATCCTCTAAGAGGTATGCCCCCTTATTGAGATCTTTACTGATGAGGTAAGGGCCCAGCCATAATGAGTCGAACTTCCCATGACCAAGGACATCATGGGCCTGGTCATAAACAAGAACAAGGTCACCTTCGTGAAAAGTACGAGGCTGGACTTTTCTGTCATACTGAGCTTTGGTGCGTTTCTTGGCCACTTCCATGGTTTGCAAGGCAACACGACGGTCTTCGGAGGTGCGCTCAAGCATGATAAGTCGTTTTTCTAGAGGTTGGGTGTCAGGGAGAAGTTCAACGGCCAGGTGCAGGGAAGGAATTTTACACTCGATCGGTAAGACTGCCTCCTCTCCAAAAACGAGGTGGAAAGGAGTAAACCCGGTGGAAGTTTTAACAGAGGTTCGATAGGCCCACAAAGCAGGGAAGAGCATAAGATGCCAATTGGTTTTGTGCTTATTCACCGTTCATTGAAGCATAGTCTTGAGGATTTTGTTGACTGCTTCAACTTGGCCATTACCTTGGGGGTAATAGGAGGAGGAATATTGGTGCTCAAAACCCAATAGTGAGGATAGCTCACGCCATTTCTCATCTTCAAAATGTTAGCCGTGGTCAGAGACCAGTTGTTTCGAAACCCCGAATCGAGCGATAACGTGGTTAAAGAAAAAGAGGGCTATGGTAGTTGTGGTGTTGTTTAATGTAGGCATAGCCTCAGCCCATTTGGTGAAATAGTCGACCGCCACGATGATATATTTATGGTTACTAGCGTATGGTGGGCGACACTCCATAAAGTCGATGGCCCATTTACAAAAGGGACCAGTTGAGACGACCGGATGGAGGGGAGCTAGGGGAGCTCGCGCCTTAGGGGCGAAATGTTGGCAATTGGAACAGTGTTTGACTGCTTCAATGCAATCACTGAAGAGGGAAGGCCAGAAATACCCAACGCGCATGACTTTTTGAGCAGTAGCAAGACCGGAGAGGTGGCCACCACAAGCGCCGCTATGGCAGGCATTGAGGACTTGTTCATCTTCAGTGTGTGTGAGACAACGACGAAGGACAGTATCTATACTGCGATGATAGAGGTCGTCACCGATAAGAAGGTAGCGAGGAGCCTGGTGTCGGATACGTCGTCGAGCGTCACGATCAAGGTGAAGAGCGAACTTTTGGGTTCGCAAGTAAGTGAGGATATCTCCATACCAAGGATCGTCTGAAGTAATGGTGAATAAGTGCTCATCATGGAAATCATCATTAACTGAAGGATCTTGTGTTCCGGTAGGTAATTCAAAAATGAGTTCAGCAAGGGCTAAACCTTTCTTACTTTTTGGTGTAACAAATTCGAGGTCGAATTCTTGAAGGATGACGACCCAACCGGCGTACTTCCTAGTGGGGATGCGGTGACTCAATATGAAATCCATGGGGTTGGAATTAGTCACAACCTTGGTGGAACGCATGAGGATGTAATGACGAAGTTTTTGGACTGAGAACACAACAGCCAGCGCTAGTTTTTCTTCATGTGAGTATGAAACAGGAGGACCCACTAGCTTCTTACTGACGTAGTAAATCACATGCTCGATACCATTGTCATCTTCCTGGATAAGGACTCCAGAGACCGAATAGGTGGAAGCGGAGATGTACAGGATGAAGTCCCGATCAAAGTTGGGAGGGCGGATCAAGGGAGCGGATGTGAGAGCCTGCTTGAGGGAATCGAAAGACTCATGAGCATAGGTATCCCAAACAAACGGGATATTGGATCGAAGGAGTCTAAAGAACCCATGTGCGGTGGTGGCATAGTCAGGGACAAACCGACGAAGAAAATTAGCTTTGCATTGGAGACTTTGGAGCTGGCATAGGGTACGTGGAATGGGAAGTTCAAGAATGGCTTGAAATTTCAAAGGGTCAAGAGTCATACCATCCTTAGACACTATGAAGCCTAAGAGATGGCTGGAGGGAACGCAAAATATGCATTTCAATAGGTTAAGGTGGATATTATACTTGCGACATCGGAGAAAGATGGTACGCAGATCATGTAGGTGTTGCGCCTGATGCTTAGAACGCGCAGTGAGGTCATATAAATAAGCAAGGATAATATGAGCTAAGTCATGGAAACAATAAGACATGGCCCGTTGAAAAGTGGCGCTGGCGTTTTTAAGGATGAAAGGCATGACCCGGTAAGCAAAAGTCCCCCATGGACTGATGAACGTAGTTTTAAGCTGGTTGGCAGGACGGATAACGATTTGGTTGTATCCGGAGAAACCATCCATAAAGGATAGAACCTCATGCCCTACACACTCATCAATGATTTGGTCAATAAATGGTGTGGGGAAGTTTTCTTTGCGACAAGCTTTGTTCAAGTCGTGAAAGTCCGTGCAGACACGGATGGTGCCTTGTTTCTTGAGGACGAGAACCGGGTTGGACACCCAAGTGGTGTATTCAATAGGATAAATGAAACCAGCCTGCTTGAGCTTATCGATTTCGGCTTTGATAGCATCACGTCTGGAAGGATTAATGGGTCTCAAATTTTGTCGGACTGGGTTGGCATCGGGCCACGTGTCGATATGATGCTCGACGATGGTGGGATCGAGCCTAGGCAT
Source organism: Pinus albicaulis (assembly GCA_034641835.2). NCBI lineage: Eukaryota > Viridiplantae > Streptophyta > Pinopsida > Pinales > Pinaceae > Pinus > Pinus albicaulis. The sequence continues at coordinate 225,261 of JAXQQM020085905.1, read as the reverse complement.
TTCGGAGTAGGACCAGGCGAAAATATCACAGAATTATGTGAAAATCTTAGTATAAGCTTCGATTTCTTCCGGGGTGCATTGGGCGCCCAAGGTGATATATTCTTCGATTCTTGGTTTGACTGAAATGTCAATTTTAATGGTCAGAGAGATATTGGCCATGTTTCCTTCTTCGAAAGCATCAGGTGCAGGGATGGGATTTTTGAACCAATCGACTACATTGGGAATGAAGTCTTTGGTTTCCACAGCATATTGGTCATGGGACTGCTATGGGAGGAAGTATGCACGATGGTGCATATCATCCCATGGAAAGTCAGGGTTGGTCATGGCTTCCATAATGTCTTCATCGGACTGGAATATGGGAAGACTGGAGGAAGAAGGATCACCCGATGAGGTAGTGATGTGTGACTGGTCATCTTGTGGAGAAGGGCTTAGATGCGCAACGTCAACAAATCCAAGGTCGACTGAGGGGGAACCGAGAGTGTCTGCAGGTTGAAGGTTAGGTGAACTATCTCTCAAGGATGATGATAGGTACAAAATGGTGGTCGAAGGCTCCGTTGGTTCGTTAGCAGGAGGAGGAATGTGAATGGGAGTAGGAATATCCTCTCGTCCTATCGAAGCAGAACTCGCAGACAAGTGAGAAGGTATCTTGTCGTGCGTAGCCTTGAAGTGGCGGTACGTGTCTAAGGAGGAATGATACTCGTCAAGGTGGGGACAGAGGTGGGTGTAATGGCTGGGGAAATCGTACAAAGCACAAGGGTGATTTGTGCGCAAGGTTTTGAGTTTCGGGATAGAATCCGGGATAGTGATGTAGACTTCGGGGATATCAGAGTCGGGAAACGTCTCATTGACCAGGATCTTGAGGTGTGGAAATTCAGGACACATATGGGTGGCGTGACCGACAATATCGCACAAAGCGCACTGAATAGCGTGCTTTGGTGGTCGAGGAGGGGTAGGGTTTGTCGGGGCGGCTTGGTCCTGATTGGTTGCCCCCTTACGATCTTTGCCTTTCTTTCCCGAGGTTGTCACCACAGGGGCAGGGTCCTGGGGAGGTGCGGAAGGCCCGGAGGAAGCGAGGGGGACCGGTTGAACCGGTGTCAAAGCAAGGTAGGGTTTGGGGTGACCGGGTGGGGTAGCGGCTGGAGGGTCAATGTACTAGACGGGTATGCCCAGGGTCAGGTTAGGGAGAGAGAGGGTGGCCATGACGGGGACCGTATAGACTCCGGGAGGGGGAGCCAGGAAAGGTATCTGACCAGAGGGACGGCTCTGAGATGGTTAAGGCCTGGGGGAACCGATCCATGGGGATAAAGGGGTTAAGGGACACCAGTTGTAGGAGAAGGGCCAGAAGGAGAAGGTCCGGCTGGCGAAGAGAAAGGGCTAGGAGCGGGTTGCGGTGGGTGAGGTTGTGTCTGAGGTTGCTGACTAGCCGAGGCGGGTTGCTTAAGGGCAGCCTGAGACGATTGCATCATGCAAACATTCGATAAGCTGGGATCGGAGAGATGAGGAGGGGGGAGACCAGGAAAATTTCTAAGCAGGGAGGAATCTTTGTAGACGCCGGGGGAGACACTGGTCAAGGAATCGATGGTTTGCTTATTGGCTACAGAAGAGATGGTCGTCTCCGGAGAGGTCTGAGACGACGGCACATGGTAAGACAGCTGGTCAACGGTGACTATCTTCCCATTGTGAGGGAAATACATCTTGCGAAAAAATGCAGATGGGACAGCAGACATGGCATAGGTGTAGCTTCGCCCCAATAGAATGTTGTAGTCTAGAGGGGCGTCAATGACTTCGACGTCAACGCAACGGTATTATCGGCAAGGGTGATAGGAAAATTACGAAAAAGGCCAATGGGCTGGGAGGCGTGGCCGTCCCATGCTCGAAGGGTGATCATGGAAGGGGCCAGCTTAGGGGATCTGAGTTGCTTCCAAACCGAAGTGGACATCACACAGGTGGATTCCCCCTCATCAATTATACACCGAGAAACGTTGGCATTCCAGATTTTGACTGGGATTTGGAAGGCGACGGAAGCAGGAAAAGGAGGATGGTCTTATTGATGGGCATCGAACACAATCATTTGGTCATCAGCAGGATCTACAGTGCCCACGGCAGATAGTAGAGCCTTCTTTTGGGAAGGGCACGACTGGAGGAGTTCCATTGTGGAAATGGCAACATGAGATTGCGCCAAATCATCTACTATGCTATACGAATGAGCAGCTCGACCATAAGTAGCATTTCGACGTAACAGTCCTTTAGGAATCTTGGTATGGACCTCAAATTTGGGTTGAGGGATATGTAAGGGACCATTGGTTGTCGAAAGAGGCTCTGTAGAACCGGAAGAAGGGGAATCGGGGGCAGACTGAGTGGGAGGCTTGGGGTACTGGTGAGACCGAGTTTGAAGGTGAAGGTCGATGGTTGGGGAAGGATCAGAGTTCATCATGAGGATATGGTAATCAGAGGAACCAAAAATGTAAGGTGGAGTGGCGACCTGTCCGTCAGGTGGTTGGGTACCCACGAATCCTTGCTGAGGGAAAGGATCAGTAAACACAGTTGTTTGGGTAGTGGCCACATTATGAGGAGCATGAGGGGAGGCGTTTTGTGCACGTAATGTGGCTTGAGACTACGACATCTGCTGCATCTAGGGTAAGAGGGGACAATCGTGGGTGTAATGACCATAAACACCGCAACACGAACAATGCTTATTTGTGCAAAGCAGCCTGTCCGGCTTGGGCTGAGTGCCCTGTTTCTGGTTAGCAGTGTTAGGGTCAACACCTTGAGGATTGGGTCCACGAGTACCAGGGGCAGATTGGTTGGGATTGCCGCTCTACCTTCTTTGAGAAGAAGGGGGATTAGTCGTGCCCTACTGTGCAAATACTTGCCGTGGAGGGGGTTGTAGGTGCTATTGAGGGTTTGGAGGAGGCAAGGGAGATGGAAGCGCATATGCTAGAAGAGCTGGCGCACCAGGCTACGGATAAAGGTAATGGTTAGGTTGGGAAACATTGAGGTAAGAAGGAGGTTGGGCAAAAGGAGGAGGCATTCTGTATCCTCGATACATGCTACCGGGAGGGGGAAGAGTGCTAGAGGTGTTGGCCCCTCCCTGAGGGACACCATAGCCCATAGGAGGTTGAGCATACGGATGAGAAAGGGCTCCAACGATACTGTCAATGGAATGAGATGCCCTCGGGGCGTTAGCACCACCGGGCCTGGGGAGGTCAGGGAGGACGGTATAAACATAACTATACTGAGCATAGATCAGGTCATATTTCAAGGCTATTTGGAGGGTGGCTTCTTCGGTTTGAGGGAAATGGGAGGTGACATCTTTGCCAATGGGAGCTAAGAGAGAGTGAAGGAACCAATCCATATAGATTCGATCTTCGAAGGGGGGAGCTCGACATAAGCTTCGTCTTCGTCGCCATTCCTGGACATGAGCGGAAAGGCGGGTCGAAGAGGTTTGCTTGAAAGAGGTCAAAAGCTCCGTACCAGTATGATATCGGAGAGGGAGCTCGAAGTAAGATAAAAAGGCTTGGGAAATGGTCGCAAAGGTGGTATGGGAAGAGGTGGCTTGGTCAACATACCAATTAGAAGCTTCACCAGTAAGCGTGCATTGGAACAACCGAATACGGATGGAATCATCGGTAATGGAGTTGGAGGAACACCACATGTGGAAAGATCGGACATGGTTGGTTGGATCTTCTCCAGCAAGGCCTTCGAACTTAGGGATGTTGGAGGGGAGCTTGGTTGGCATAGCAGGCCAACCAACATCGTGGAGGATAGGGTCATTGATCAACTGATTGAAATCGGGGAGGCTGAGGCCTGCGATGTACGGCAGCAAGGGTGTGGCCGAGGTAGTTCCTGTGGCGGTTCCACTAGTAATGGTTCCGGCATTAGGGCCGGAGCACCGCTAGCGTTAGGCCCTGGAATAGACATAGTGAAGGTGACAGGGGGAGAACCAGAAGGAAAAGGAGAACCCAAAGAATCAGAAGAGGAGTCGGAGTGTGGACTCAGAGGAGGACTGGCTCGACGACGATGGGACGGAGCAGGTCGATCAACCGGAAACTGAGGGTGAAGGCCAAGAAGTCTCCAGGAAGTGCACCTTGGGGGTGCAATGATGACAGCACAAACACAACACAAGAGGAAGAAGAACGACCATAAGGGCAAGGAGGTGCAGAATCAAGTGATTACAATGTCGAAACAAGGGCAGATAGGTGCAGTGTCAATTGATTTTAAAATCTTTGCCTGGCGGTGTAAACCAAGCTCTTCTTCGCTTAGGGTGAGTGTGTGGTGTGCGTTAATTTTATTTTTTAAACCCTTTTCATTTTGAGAGCAAGAGAAAAAGTGTGTTGCGTAACTGAAAATAAATCTGCAGAGAACAGTATATAATGCTGAAATAACAGAAAATTAACAGCTACTATTGCATCGATTCAACCCAAAAAGGCGGGTCTCTCAAAACTAATCTAACAGAGGAAAAAAATCTAGTCAAAACGCATTAAAAAGAGGCCAATATATCTAGGGTTTAAAGCGACAGGGATCTAAAGGGAAAGGCTGCTGAAAGAGGTGCAGATCACATCCAAGAGGCAGAGGCAAGGTGGCTAGAAAAAGGGAGGAAATCAGCAAAAAGTAGAAGGGGAAAGGAGGAGACCCTAAAAGTAGATCCAAACAAATCTTCAGGAGGTGATTTGAAAGGGATAAGAGTTGATTAAAAGAGGTCTGAAAAGGAGGTATCAGATCTAGAAAGAGGGGGGCTGAAACTCTGAAAATACAGACCTGAAACAGATAAAAAATCTTCCACAAAAAGTGGAGGGTACTGAAGCCCTAGGGGGCTATGTTCCCACTTAGATGAGAAAAAACAGATCAAAACCAGGTCAAAATGGGCTGATACAGAGGCTAGAAAACCCTGACAGAAGCTTCAGCAAAACCCAGAAAAATTGCAGAAAAACAGCTGAAAAATTGGTAGGTCAGAGGTTCTGACCTGTTTTCAGTGCAGGTCGCAGAAAAGAGGCTGAAAAGTGCAACCTGGAGGTCTAGGTCACGGGTTTTGGGCTGAAAAGTGTGACCTCCAGTTCCAGTTGTCTCGGCGGCAGATTTGCGGAAAAGTTGTCGTCTCAGTTGCGGCTGATGTTTGTCACCTGCGCAATAGGGCCAGAAACATGCGGAAGTTAGAAATTTTAATGTTTTCGGGTTTTATGTGAGAAAAAAAACATAAAAATAGGAAAAATAAAAAGCTGAAAAGAAACCCTAGGGTCTGAAGCAGCTGGATATGCAGGAATATGAAAAATGACAGCGGTCATAATTTAAAACCCGTGTGGAGTCGCCATTTGTTAGTATGAATCCTTTGTCGAAGTGTACGAAAAAGGACCACTTTAGCTACGCATAACTAATAGCCCTAACAACAAAAGTGGCTGCCAATATCTTCAGATCTGCAGTTAGTTGATCAAGAAAAGAGCTGCAAAAAACCAGATCTATGCATAGAAAGACATTAAGCAATAAAAAGAAGGGTTTGCTCCATATATCCAATAGACAAGACAAGAACAATTTTTGAAAGAATTTTTGTATTAAGGGCACCTGGGAGGAAAACAAGAAGGTGTATCCAATTCTCCTCAATGGGATGGGTTCTTGGAAGTCCTCAGCACTTCAGATCTAGAATCTCTCTCTTGTTGGTGTAGAAAACCCAGACAAAGATAGAACTCGAAGGGAGCTCACACAACAAAATAATGTAGAAAAATGTGACCAAGTGTATAGATCCAGAGTGATCTAATAGGCAACAAAAGGTGAAGAATGGTAGGAAAAACCCTCCTATTTATAACAAAATATTGGGTCATTCTAGATCTTGGTGCATGATTAAAATAATGTTAACCAAATCTAGATCCACCTTTTTATGGAATATTTTATTATATTTGTTGGAGGGAAAAAGTATTTGACTTGGGTCAAATCCCTTTATTTGTCAATAATAAATAAATAAATGATTTATTTATCTTTTAAGGAAGTGGTTGAAGGATAATCAAATAAATAATGATTTATTTAATTATTTGTGGATGATTTGGTCATATTTAACAAGGAATATTATCTAAATAAGATTTAAATAATTATTCCTAGAAAATAATAAGATAAATAAAGGTTTATCTAATTAATTTCTTTGTTTTTGGTTAAACATGACTAGGAATAATAATTAAATTATGGTTTAATTAATTATTCCATGAGGAAAATCAAACAAATATAGGTTTGTTTAATATTTCTTTTTGGGGTTTCCTGTTTAGACCATAAACAACCTAATAAATGTGGTTTATTAAGTTATTTTACATAGTGAAAGCAATTTTACTTAGGGTAAAATTGGTCTTACATGGTGTACTTGGGTCCATCTAATGATAATAGGTTAGATGACCAAAAAATGGTGTAACACCCTTCATAAGGGATGTTCAGCTACAAGCCTTCCTTTCATTCGCTAAAAACCAGATCAGTTAGGCCAAGGTCTACAACATCTTCCAGAAAAGAGAGCACGGCCTAGATTTATGGGTCAGAGGGGAACCTACAAAACCCCTGCAACTGTTCATTCAGCACAAAAACTTCATGAGACGGCGAGGTGTAAGGACTAGGCTTGGGCCCATTCATAAAGACGTCATAGAGAATGGGCAAGAATACTTAGGAGATATTCAGTACGTAGCCTTTGCAAAAGCTAAGAAAAGGTGGATGGCCTCCACAAAAAACGTGAAGAATCGAGAGCCATTCGGCTATAGGAATTTCAATGTTGTTGCCTCCATATTCCTCTCATATAGTAGCCTAGTTTACAGAATGGGGCCTGCATGGTTAGGGTGTAGATACAGAATTCCTCTCCTCTAGTATCCTCCCGAGGACTATAATCACAATTACGAATTACTAGAGGGATCCACCAGTGTTGCCTTTACAATCATGAAACAAAAACATGGCTTCAGAGCCTATAAAGAAAAGGTCTACACTTCCTACTCCTTGACTCAATTACATCTCAACCATTTGTTTGCCTGAGGACATGAAATTAGGTAAGAAGGGGTGTATATTGGGCCCAAATTAAGGTATGTTATCACTCGGTAATTACTTCAAATTATGTTATAATTTTGGGGAATTCTCCTTCATCTTAACAATAAAGAAAGAAAATATCTATGAAAACGAGAATAACTAAGCTAATGACAAAAATGATGTTTTTATAACAGAAAAATGACTTCTTTTATCTCCACATGCAGGAAGGCAGAGTAGCCAGACCAGCAGGAAACAAAAGCTAATCAACAAATGCAAACATGTGAGATCTCGGTAACACCCAGTGACCGGTAGAAGGTAGACAGACGAATGCGAACCCAAGAAATCAAATGAAAGCCATGCACGGTGGGTGATCATTTGGAGAATACCTTCTAATTTTGTAAAATCACCTTTAAAAGAATGAGGCAAATCCATTCTAGGGGGGAATCAACTTGTATAATTTTATTTTTGTAATATCACAGGTGTTATAGGTAAATTTTGGCACCATTCCCAATGACCTGGTTAACTAGGCATCATCTCCAGGACCGATGATCAAGGGTCTATCATTCCCTATTATTTCAGTTTCTCTATGCTCTAAGACAAGAAACAAGACAAATCAAACAATACTTTCATCAAGCAAAGGTTTCCATGGTTTGAAGCTTATTGTATAACATATGAGAGCTCACCAACGTAGGCTCTAAGGGGCCTAAGTGCATTGCATATGCATGTAGCCCCATGCAAGGCTACTCTACAAAGAATTTGTCGACATTCAAAGGTGCGTTGGTCACATTGGGAGCGAAATTCTCATTGTTCCAAAATCTCTACTTGGCCAGTGCCTTCTAGAAGAGTTCACATCTGTCAAGCTTCATATCCAAGTGTCCATTTGAAATCTACATTATTGGAAACATGTCTTGCCTATTTTTGGAAAGTTATTGAGTGCAAAACAACCTACACTTCATCTATAAATTGAGCACATATCTAAGTGCTTGAAGAGGAATAATTTGAGTAGAGAAATGGTGGAGAATTTTCAATAGAGAGCTTGATTTGTGAAGATACTGCTGGAGAGATTTATAATTTGATAAGGCTTTGGATAGTTGCTGGAAGGGTCACTTCAAATCATTCATTTGGTTGTAACCTCTGCTTTTATCATCAATAAAGAATACTGCTTATTTTTCCCTATATGCATCTGTATTGGCTTTTATTTTCCATGTTGCAAGATCTTAGTTGATGTGTATGGTTTATGCTTTACTGATTTAGCTAACTAACTTGAATAGATATCTATATTATTGCATCTTCTATTGTTTCAATGTTCTTTCTTGCAATAAGCATTCAGCTCACAAACCGCTTGAATTTGAAGCTGCAGTGGAAGCGATAGAAGGTGCCATTTGGAAGTGACTGAACAAGTAAGCCTCCAATCCTCTCTATGTATCTGTTTTGAGTTAGGATAAATAGTCGTATAGTCTTTCACATGTTGTTCTAGACTAGAACCTATCTAGGGAAGTGTAATTTATCCGTAGATTACAATTCTAGCCCAACAAACTGGCAACTCCACTGGGGATCGAACCTAGAATATCTGGTTTCATAGAATTTCTCTTAGATCTAGGTGTTAGAGCCTTTGATTTGCTTTTTTTATCCACCCATTATTTCTTTCACATAAATATTAAACTTTTTCAGAGCTTAATTTTCAAAGACAGTGAGTTAAACAGTAGTATTTATCCTTATTTACTACACCCAACACACCTTTAGACTGGACACTGTGCTTTGCAAAGCACTGTCTCCCTTCCAAGTCTACGTTGCAGAGCACTGTCTCCCCTTGGAGACTGCGTTGACTCCTGAAAGTGGCCAAATTCCCTTGAATTTGACTTTGCAACTTGCTTCAGTTTTGTTTGTTGCTGTGTTCTGAAAAGTTTGATGCTCAATTGACTAGTAACTCTATATACTTCTTCCCCTTTGACTGAAAATTTGTTCGATGTTGTTTTAAAAAAGTTTTTCTTTATCGTTGAAAATTTGATTTCAAAGTATTTTTATGGGCACATTAAGAATCATTTTCTTTCGAAATAGTAAATTGTCGTAAAATCTTCATTTCCTTGATAGGAGACATTGTTGTTGAAATCCTCGTTTTTCCTTGAAAAGAGAAATTGTTGCTTGTATTCTTTGTTTCTCGAAAGCAAAAATCATTTGAATTATTGATCTAGTGCACCTAGTTTCTTTTATACATTCATAACATTAAGGAAACTAAAAAGAAAAACTTGCATTTGCATGTAGAATTGTGTGTGTTTTTGCTAAAGGAACATTAGGAAATCTGCATTTAGTTTGAGATTCATTGATTTGTTTTGTTCATTGATTTGTTTACTCTCAAATTATTTTTCTCTCTTCCCTTAGTAGCTAGGTTCTTCATTGAAAAATATGAAAGTGAAATATTTTTTATCATTCTTAGCTGCATTTTAGGAATTTCATATAAATCATCGCGGTGAACCTTTGAAAGTAAATTGTTAAGCAAGATCAACATAAAATAAATCTCAATTTACTTAACAATGCTTTGGAACCTTAACGATAACATTTAGAAGGCCTAGGCTAGAGGCGTGTTCTGGCGTCATAAAACATAGTAGTTGTCGTTAACTTTTCTGTGATACATTTCGAGTGTGATACCTCACTCCACGTACGTAAATATATCATATCTCATCCACGTACTTTCGGGTATATCGGGCGGTGTTATAGTACGATAAGTATAAAGGGGTGCTCTCACTAAGTGGTTTCGCATCAGATAGCGTTAATACGTACTTCGGCCTCCACGTACCTTCAGGTATATTTGGGAGGAAAAATTTTAGGTGCTATCCATCCATAGTGAACCGAGTCGACCGCCTTGAAATTTTGATACACCAAACACAGCATTCGGGGAGATTACCTGCCCATACTTCTTGGTTCGTCAGGAGGTATTCTGAAATTCACAGTTTCTTGGTAAACCCTTTTGCCTAGCATTACCCACTTTTTGTTTATTTGTTTTTGGATAAAATAAATCAGTAATCATGGAAGAACACAATCCTATCCCCCGTCATTTGCGTAGATTAGCTTTAAAACCACCTTTACTACTGGAAGTTACTTCTGGTAGGTGAAGGAGATCACGATCTGCTGAATCAAGTACAATTCATACCTATGGCGAAGCATCATCTTTTAACCTAGAGTTAGCTCAAACTGTTTCCACACATCTCGGTTCGTTTACTGTTTTCAAAATGGAGTCTTCACAGCTACCCGTTGTTACGATCCATTCAATCACTGAGACCATACCTCCTGGACCCAACATTGTTCAATCACAAATTGATCCAAATCCTGTCTCTTCTTTGCCAGAACATCTGAATCCTGAAGTTGAACAACCGAAAGTTGTTCCTACCTTGTTCATCCCACAAAGTTCTGTAGTTATTAAAACTCCCATATCGCATAGTCAACCATCTAAAATATATTTTGGCCCTGACGATGAAGTTCTTTCTCCTAGTTTAATTGCGATTGAATAAATCCCACAAGCTGATACACCTTTAAGTCCAACCCATTTTGGGGGAGACCTTTACCTGTACCATTCTTTTCCTCAATCATTTCCATCTGCTTTTGTTGATCCGATTTCCATTAAATCTCCCGTCAATTTTTGAGGGTACACATTTGATAAAACAACTATGTCTGAACCAAAATCTTCGGTTGTGTCTGTTGTTCCAATTACGTCATCTCCTACCCTCGCTACTCCGTCGATGTTCACAACCTCACTAGAGTCATATTTTCATGGTGGCCCTTCGGTCCCAACAGGTTACAAATAATTATCTAGCACTTTCTTTGATGTACCTTCACATTCATGGTCTTTGCCAATGTCATCATCTGGTGTTTTAACTAGTAGTCCTATAGTTAGTACTAAATGACTTGAATCATTACATCCATCATCATGGTAATATCAAGTCGGTCCTTATGGGTCAATTCCTTTAAGTACCATATCAACTAGACTCACAACGTTCGGGGAAAAATATATTCCATCTTATTATCCTCCTTATGCTGGGGGGCAACATTTGGTCACCCAATACGACGGTACTCAGTCACTTTTTGGTCAAAATAATGTTGACATGAATTTTTGTCAATGGTAGCCCACTTTGCATATCCAGCCAAAAATGGTTGTACCGTCGTATCAACCAGTTCAACGTGTTACTCCCACTTCATTACCACTTGTCAATACATCTATACCCGTATTACAGAATCAAAATCTTGTACATCAACCTTATCAGGCGGGCTCTTCAACTCAATATGATCAAATTTTGGGTCCACAGACTCAAAATCATTTTGTTAATTTACAACAACCTGTATCAGGAATTATTTATTCACAAGATAGTGTACCATTTTATGGGGTGTCACAAATGCAACCTGGTTATACATATCAACCGAATACAACTTATACTAATTTTAGTTATAACATTGGTGGATAGATCCCTTGGCAGCCACAGGTGAAAATGCCTCAAACTTCATTTCAACAAGTATCATATCTAGGTTTTGGTCAACATAACTCTCAAGCATTTGCCATGAAAAAAAACCCCTATCTGGGTTACCAACAACAGATTCCATATGCTGGTGCTCAAAGACCTATTTCCCAAGCAATTCCATCTTACCCTGGCTATGCTCAACCTAACCTTAATAGACAGTTGCCTTTTGTTACAACCTTGGAATTACCAGATTTAAACCGGTTAACCAATGATCCTATAAATTATTCTCCTTGGGGGCTAGCGATACCTCATAAATTACCCTCTGATATTCCTAAATTCAATGGAAACCCTAGATAAGATCCGTTGACTCATTTCATGACTTATAATTTATGGTGTTCATCAAATTCCTTGAATGATGATTCTGTTCGACTACGTCTTTTCCAGCATACGCTCATGAGACCGGCTGCTAAATGGTACATTGAATTATCTAGAGCTTCTTTCGACAATTTCACAGCCTTAGCTACCATATTTTTGACCCATTTCTAGTTACCAATCAAATATGAAAATGGAATGGAACTCTTGAACAACTTCAAAAATACTAATGCTACTCACATTTTATATCATATTCATGAGTGGCGTAGCCATCGATGAATGGTTAAGACATTTGTTCCCGATAAGCTCCTTGCGGAATGGTTCATTAAGTTTCTGTTGAGATTCAACAATATGATGAGCTTAGTGAAAAGAGTCGCCTTCACTAATTGGGCCTGTAGGCTATTTTTGGTGCAAGTCTATTTTTAAACTAAGTATATTTTTAGACATGTCGATCATATTTCAAAAGTTGCAGGATGCTATTTATGGATGGTTGATCAAGTTGGAAAAATAGATGAAATTATATATTTTTAGAATATTGGGTGAAGTCTATTTATAGATCATCAATCTAAAAATAGATGCATGTCGATTATTATTAGCTCTTAATAATAATCAGACTCTAAACAACAACTTATTCTCTTGGAGCACTTTACCAAGCAGTAACAAATGTGGCACATAATGGCTGTAGGAATGACGATATTCCTGAGGGTTTATCGGAGCTATTGCATGGAGGACTTAGTTAGAATTCAAGTGTTATAGTTACATAGTTGGAAGAAGTAGTTATGGAGTTGTATTCATTGAATCTGCTAGACTCAAATAATGGCTACTTAGTCTAACTGATTGATACACTAGTGAGAGTGGAGTGAATTAATTAGTTAATTAATTCATAAATAATAACTCATTAATCAACTAAAAGATACATCAGTTAACTACAGTGCATGGCAGTTTCAGTGGAGACCAGTGGAGAGATAGGTGAAAGGGCAAGATAGCCTATCTGTTGTGACTATTAGTAATGCATTGATTGCATCAAACACATAGTGGAGATGCCAATGAGGATTGCGCAGTGCAAGCAAGGGTAATTAAAATTCATTAAGAGCTATTCTTCAGCAGAGATTTCGTAGTGGAGGCAGGCTAGTAGGTGGCAAAGATCGATGCATGGATTTGCAATATTAGACCTGTATAGTGTATGATGATTGTACTATACTGAGAGCTTGTGATAAGCTTTGTATGTTTGTATGAGATTTTCATATGATCTCCATTTTACATAATATATAGTTGGGGTTTCCAACTTCAGGCTTTCCCAGTTAAAAATTGTGTTATGTGCAATTGAATATTTTTTTTTATGCTTCACATGTGTGTGTAATTAATTTTTCTGAAAAAGATTAACAAGTGGAATAGATTCAGTATCTTGCATAAATTTAAATAGTGTGAGATCAGGTGTATCTTGGACATATGAATTCTTAGTGCATATAATTTCTACAGTCCCTGTTACCATCTATAACTAAGGATGTGGCTAAAGGTGGCGTCATCACAGAAGAGCAAGTTATCAATCATGCCCAGTATTTAGACTTGGTTTACACTCAGTCTGGCACACTCTATGAAAAAATTCCTAATGCGCAGCGATATAATTTCAATGTTACTCCTCAAATAAAGGAATCTCATGCTAGAGATGGCTTGATAGGCACTGAAAACACACACCATGCTACTGTATTAGATCCTGCTCCTACTTCTGAAACTAATGCCATGTCATTTGACAAAGGAAAAAGTGACAAGAAACCAGGAAGTAAGAAAAATGGGAAATCAAAGAAAAAGCAAACTTCTAACCTGCAAGAAATATCATCTGATCAACCTTCAGGACTGCAGAAACCTCATTATCCATGCATAATCTATAGTGAGGAAATTTTTTTTAGGGATTATCCTCACCATGCTGAAGTCTCAAAAATCATCAATACTTCTCATGCATCAGTTGTGTTGGCAGACCCATTTCAAAATCCAGACACAAATTTGGTTGCTATGGATCCAGCTCCTAGTTCCCAAGTGTTAATGTTATCCACCACAAAACCTTCACAAGATATTTTGGTGTCAATGCGAAATAAAGACTATGGTAGTCCAGCCACTGATCAACCTACTACCTCGAAAAATCCATCTAATGAATCAGTACCACCTACTGTTATTCTTGAATTGAAAATTAAGCCACCAAAGGGAGTAATTCATAAATCAACATATAATCCTTGAGCAAGAGCTGCATAGAATTATAATATAGTTGAATATTTGGCTCAATCCCCTTCAGCTATGTCCGCTCTTGAGGTATTACAAAAATTTCCTTCCCAAAAGCAGGCTTTATTGTCAGTAATTGGTGGAATTGATCTGACTGATTCTAATCTTGTCTTCTTTAATCATACGTGCTATGTGCCACAGCTACCAATAGAATTGGCACTCCATCCAATTAAATGTTCTCAATCACCTTGTTCATTGTACTATTATTGATGAGGGAGAATCTACGTGCATTATGTCTCTAAACTGTTGGAAGTCACTTGGCTCGCTGTGATTATCACAATCATCAACAAAATTGAAGGCTTTTGATGGAAGAACATATAAACCTAGTGGTATTATCAATAACCTGCATGTTGAATTAGGGGGAAAAACAATGAATATTGATGTTGAGGTTGTTGACGGACCCCTTGACTATAATATCTTACTTGGAAGACCATGGCTATATGCGATGACTGCCATTGTTTCTACATATTTTAGAATGATTTCCTTTCCACATAAAGTTACAATCATAGTCATTAATCAATTATCCTTCTTTGCCTCCGCCTCACAGGTAATTGGAATCGTTCTATTTGTTCACTTACCCCAACTAGAAATCCAGAACATTGGTGTAGGACTCTTAAAGGATTCCACTCTTATGGGAACCTTTGCATTACCGCCACCTATGATGTCGGCAGAAATTGCAAGTATAGAGACGTGCAACATGATCTCTTCCACTCTATCTTACTTAAGGGAGAGTACGGGTGCTTTTGATATTTCTACGTTGGATGATGTTTTACCGCCCAGCCTTATTGAGCTGGCATAACAATCAATCTATTTGTCTTGGGCAGAAAATCCAAAATCAGCGTCGCCGAGTGTTTGGGTTGATCATTCATTAGATTTTGGTACTCCATCTGATCCATTTTCCTCAAAATTTTTGACAGATGAAAATATTTTGGAATCTATGATGTCAGAAGGAGAACCATGGGATGATTATCATCATCATTCCCATATTCCAAATTATGAAGAAAATAATCTCAGTGAACTATATCACCCATCCATCAAAAATTTCTTTTGAATTCTTTTCCAATTAATTCAATTGATTCTAAGTGAAAATTATCAAATATTGAAGAAACGATATCTATCGATATTTCGACCAAACCTGGCATTGTAGAAAATATTCATGTCGGTGTATCTTGTTCTCCATCAGAACTTGATTCATATCACTCTCTTTTTCGTGAATTTCATGACATATTCGCTTGGTCTTATGAGGAAATGCCAGGAATAGATACTAGTATAGTTTAACACACTATTAATATCTATCCTGATGTCAAACTGGTGCATCAATGGCTTCATCCTGTTCATCCGAAGAAAGCCACTGCCATCAAAGCAGAAGTTGAAAAACTTCTGCGTGCTAGTTTCATTTACCCTATTCCGCTAACTGAGTGGGTTTTCAATATCGTTCCTGTTATGAAAAAACAAGGAACCATTAGAGTGTGCATCGATTATCAGGATGTTAATCATGCTTGTCCAAAAGACAACTATCCTACTCCCTTTATCGACCAAATTATTGACGATTGTGCTGGATGTGAAATATTTTCTTTTATTGATGGATTTTCTGGCTACAATCAAATCAATATCCACCCAGATGACCAAAATAAGACAACATTCATCTTTCCCTGTGGCACATTCGCATATAGGAAACTTTCGTTTGGTTTAAATAATGTTGGGGAAACTTTTCAGAGAGCAATGAATTATGCTTTCAAAGACATCAAGCACATTGTTCAACATATCTAGATGATTTACCAGCTCATTCAAGAAATCAGACTGATCACCCGATGCATTTAAGAGCCTTTTTCTTACGCTGTCGACACTACAAGATATGCCTCAATCCACATAAATGTGTATTTTTTGTTGGTTCCATTCAATTTCTTGGATTCATAGTTTCAAAAGAAGGAATTTAAATATACCCAGTGAAGGTTTAGGCCATTCTTGATTTTCCTTCACCGTCAAACTTACTTCAGATATAGAAACTTCAAGGAAAGGCTAACTTCCTGAGAAGGTTCATTCCAAACTACGCCGAAATGGCTAAAGGATTTACTCGATTATTGGAAAAGGGGGTTCCCTTCCATTGGGACCAAGTTGCGCAAGCTTCTTTTGATGTTTTCAAGGAACATCTTGTCTGAGCATCATTAATGTATCCTCCAAATTATCAAAATGATAATTTCCTATATATCATCGTGGCTGAAATGACCATCGCTGTGGTTTTGGTCCAAGTAGAAGATGGAATTGAATATCCGATCTATTATTTGAGTCGTAATCTCAATGATACGGAAGTTAAGTACTCGTACGTGGAAAATTTTGCCTTGGAAGCTGTTCAAGTTGTCCAAAGACTTCACCATTATATCCTGCTCCGAAAAACAACAATAGTTTCGAATTGCAACCCCATGACTTACATATTATCTATTAGGTCCCTATATTACTAGTATAGTCCCTTATTGTTGTTAATGTAAACCCCTTATTGTTATTATTGTATCCCTGTAACCACCATATTGTTATTATTGTGCCCTTAAATTATTATTGTTAGGTAGGCTAGGATTATATTGTGGCCCCACTAGGATTATATTATGGCCCCATGGACTCTTATATATAGAAAGGACGTTTTGTAATTTGTGTCATCCAAGAATTATTCATTAATGCAATGTATTGGAGGTTGCCCCCTTGAGGTGCCTTATTTCTAAGGAATTGATATCTCTTTTTTTCTATTTTTGGAGCTGGTTTCACAACATTTGGGATCAGAGCTTTGGATTCTATGGTTTCGCTGCTCGAAACAGGTCATCGTGGATTTTTTTCTATAACTTCTTTTCTACGAAGTTTCAGAAGCAGAAATTTTTAGGGTGTGAATCCGAGATCCTGAGGAACATTGTCAAAAAATTTCAAATCTTGGTTCACAATATTTTCGGAGATATGATATGTGGAAGTTAGGTATTTTTGCAGGATCCTCAATTTAATATAAACAGGTCATTGTGGAATTTTCGCTATAACGTTTTTTCTATGAAGGTTCAAAATCTAAAATTTTTAGGGCGCGAAGCGAAAATCCTGAGGAAACGCATCGAAAAATTTCAGAGCTTGGTTTGCAACATTTTTGGAGATATGATTTGTGGAAGGTAGTGCTTTTTCAGGCTCCTGAATTTCATCTCAAAGAGGTGATTGTGGGAAAATATTCATAACTCTCTCTCTGAGCATCAGATTGGAGTGTCGTAAAACGTGTTCACAAGTACACAGACTGTAGTTTCATTTCTATCAATTTTAGAGCTAAAAGAGAAACAATGACACGTGGAAAGTCATACAATTTCACTCTATTGAACCAGTCCATAATTAGGTCATTGTGGGAGATTGGACATAAATTTGCCTTGGAGAATCCAAATCAAGTCAAACCTATGGCATTCTAAATATAATTCAGAAGGCTACCTTAGTGCCCGATTTCAGATATTGAAGAGCCACAATCACAAAGGTAATCCAATTTCAATATCAAGCTTCTCAAAAGCAAGAAAAAGGTGAGTATTTTTTTTTTCGAATTGCATAAGTCTTGTTTGAAGAATAAATTTGAATTGATTCCAAGGGAATATTGTAGAATATATATCAATATTGGGTTAAAAAAAAATTCCCCATAAAAATAATTCAACACCCATTAAGCCTTCAGAAGGCTCTACTATGACTCATGAAGATGAAGAATTGCAACATGATCTATCAAAATTACAAGAGCAAGTGCACCAAATTTCGCTCTCTCAAAGAGCAACAAAAAATGAAATGGATGTTTTGAAGAAAGGCATGGAAGCGAAGATGGATGTGATGCAGGAGCATTAGCTCTGAAAAAATCGTTGTATTTTATCTAAGCTAGGGGGTTTCATGTTTTGAAGAAATTTTAAATTTCATGTAAATATTAATATTATTTTGAGTGATTAATTAATTATTTGTGAGAAATTGTAAATGTGAGAGAAATTAGCTTCTAGATTATTTAGAATTAATGAGGGAGCCTAAGTTGGAATTAGTTTCTAAGTTTTAGGGATAAGATTCTAGATAATAGGGTTTGTTGAGATATTCTAGTGGTGTTGAGATATTAAGGGGATTGAGCATTTAATTAGTTCATTTTTAAAAATTGTATAAATTCATCAAGCCTCAAAGGCATGAGAGGTGTGAGTGAGAGTGGTTGAGAGCAGGCTTGAAACAGCTAAGGCTGTAAGCCTCTGGCAGTTTGTAAGGGCCAATGAAATTGTAAATCAGGTCACGGAAAAATGCTACTATAAGTAAGTTCATTTTTATGAAAGTGTTGGGTTTGAGTTTTAAACCTTAACTTGGTCAATTGTGTATGGATTAATTTCTGTGTGAAGAGTTGAATGATGAACTTGTGAGTATTCAATTTACTGGTTAATAAATGTGTTAATTCTGGTGGAAAAAAATGGTTGGAAAATATTAGTTGATGAAACTTCAAAGCAATGTTAAAATCGACCTTCAGATATTGGATAACTGGTATCACAGTTAACCCATATAATACTGTGAATTGGGTGAGTATTGTTGGAGGAATTTTGTGAAAATCTGCTTGATTTAAATAAGTCCTGAGTTATTTCTGAAAGAAGCTCTGAAATATGTTTTTACACACATTAAAAGAATCGATATCATCAAATATCGATATCATATTTGATAATTGAATGTGTCTTAAAGAACGCAGATGAATGGCAATTGAATAGCATTGGCACATCAGCTTTATGGAAGGCGCTAAGTAGGGTATGAACATGTGTTAATTGCGTTAATAAAAAGTGTTGAAACTGTTTTTTATACAACGTGGAAAAATGTTGAAACTGTGTTTTAATCAGCGTGGAATCAAATTGAAAGTATGTTTGCTGAATGAGGAAATCGACTTTTATGGATTTGTTGGTTCTGTTGAGTGAACAAAATTTGAATGCAGTAAGGGTGCATTATACATATGATGTTTTTTAAATCCAATGCAGAGTTTTTTTTGTTCAAATCCAACGCATAGTTATTGCACAAAGAACACTGAAGAACGGTCCAAAATGCAGAGATTTTTTTTATACTCTGTTTATTAATCGATTGAAATTGCAGGAAGGGGCTATTGCTCTATCGATGGAATATAGCAAAAAAATTGAAATTTATGAAGTTAATTTAGAGCAAACCAAGAATATTTTCAGATGAAAGCGTTGTGAAATTAAAGGGCTGTGTTTCATGTTTGAATGTTTATAAGTTGCAGGATGGATCGATCGATTGAAAAATCGAGCGCTGCAACGTGAATTAACGCAGAACCAAATCAAATGTCCAGCAGACTTTCGTTGATGGTAAATGAATTTGCGTGGATAGGAATGGTTTCTTATAATGCTGTTGGGTGAAATCAGCGTTGAATTTTGATAAAATGCAAGTCCACGTGTAGTGCGCAGGCATAATGAAATGTTCAGGGGTAAATGATTATAAGCGCTGGCAGAGTAGCAGACTCTGTGAAAGATCGATTGCATAAATCAATTTTTCTTTGTGAATCTCCATACAAGAGAAGAGGCTAAATTGCGCTGAGGAATGGAGTTAATTCCTGGTCAAAAACGCAGATATAAAGGTATGAAAATTGGATTCATTTGTTTAGATTGTGTGGTCCTGAGTTTGGAGTAAGGCACTTATATAGATTGCCATTTTAAGTCCAAAGAATGTTATTAAATTGCAATGAAATTTGTAAACATGAAACATGAGAAATTGTAGTGCATTGGGTTAAGTCCCATTATGATGATGGTATTGAATTATGAAGACTGTGACAGGTAATGTGAAAAAAATGAAGGGCGCATTTGGTTGATTGACTTTCAAATTGGGTTTGACAATGGAATGTATAATTCCGTACAATTAGAGTTTGAATAAACTTTGTTAAGTTGTTAAGAAAACTCAAGGGCACATTTGACTTTTGATTGAATCCAACACATGCAGGAAGAAATTGTGATGGTGTATAAACACATGAGAATGTTGGTGATGAAATGAATGAGGGAATTAAGGCATTGATATGGTTTTATGAAGCATTTGAATATTGATTGATAAACAATTTGATGTTTGAGACATGATTATTGTGAAAGGGTTTTATAACCATAAATGTGAATGAAAGCTTCTACATAAAGAGTGAATTTGAAAGAGATTGAGATTAGGAGTTGGGAAAAATAAAATAGAGCATGTATGTTTATAAGCATATTTGTTGAAGATTCTGGGAGTGCAGGCTATGCCTGCATCATTTATGGTATCAGAGCCTGGCTCTGTTGAAATGAAAAATGTTTATTTTCTGAATGAGGACAAGAAGATTTGTTGAACTGAAATGTATTTTTGAATGTGTGATGAATGATGAAGATCAGATTTTAAATCTGATATGCAGCATAAACAATTGCAAGTGAACAGGATGGCAAAAGT
The DNA here is from genome assembly GCA_034641835.2 of Pinus albicaulis. Classification (NCBI taxonomy): domain Eukaryota; kingdom Viridiplantae; phylum Streptophyta; class Pinopsida; order Pinales; family Pinaceae; genus Pinus; species Pinus albicaulis. Next base: position 204,766 of record JAXQQM020085905.1, on the reverse strand, counting down.
AAATGGAGACAAGATCATGCAAGATCTTAAGAGGTGAGTTGATTTTTCTGATTTGAAATTTGTAAACGCAGTTTATGGTTGCAGAGAAGATGATGGCAGTGAACCTGGAATTCAGTTAAAGGCTGGATAGGGAGGACAATTGCAGTGTCCTGAAGAAGAAGGTGAGTTGAAGAGATAGCCTGGAGAGAGAGAGCAGAGGAGATTGCTCAAGAGTTTCCAGAGGTAGTGAACCAAGTACTTACCAAAAGACTGAGTGAGGAGAGCTTGGTGAGGTAAGGGACAGCAAAGGAGATTGCTGTCGTAGAGGCTAGTGCAACTCATGGTGAGTGAGAAACTCATGGAGAAGATGATCATGGAGAATCAAAGAAGAGGTTTAGAGAAATTCCACATAGATGAGATGACTGATGAGATCAGAGGAAGAGAGATTGCAGTAATAAAGGTATAATTACAGGTACTAGAAGAATGGCTGCAAGAGCAGGAAAATCAGAATAGAGGATGGATCTTTCCACTGAAGGGAAAGAGAGTGAAGTGGCAGAGGCTACAGCAGAAAAGAGATCGACAGATAAACATGTAGTTAATGGAAGAGCTGAAGAAGCTCGAGCAGATGATGGATGTACAATTGAAGTGTACGCAACTCAGAGTAGCTGAGTTGGAAGATGAGGTTTCCATTGATCAAACAGAGGAAGAGATCATTGATGATTTCTTGAATTACTTGGCAGATCCAGATCAGCTGGATAATGTGAACTCTTGTGTTTTTATAACTGACAGTTGTGATGTGATTACAGGTTTTGTTGAAGAGGATGCGCAATCTTGTGAAACTGTCACAAGCATGGAAAAGAATCTCTCGGGAGATAAGTACTTTGAAGAAGAAAGCAGTGATGCTTTTGCTGTTACAGTACAAGAGGAAGTTCATGTGAATGAAAAAGAGGATCAGCTGGAAGAGCTGGTATATGAACTGACGATTAAAGTTGTTGAGACTTGTAGTTTTCAAACTGACAAGTTGTGTATGAATGCAGGGACTGTAAGTGATGGTGATGTTATGCTTTAGCAATGTCACAGAGAAATTGCATTGCTAGAATATTTGTTGAAGAATTCAGAGTATGACAGGGAGATGGCAGAAGAAAGAGTTCAGTACAGTGAACAAGCGCAGAAAGATATCATGGAAGCAGATGATGTGAGAGAAATATTGGTTGACAGTCTTGAGAATTCTTTAGAGGATTCTTTGGGAAAAGAGAATCAGCATATTGATGTGCTGATTGTGGAGGAGAATGCGGAATAGCATATTGAAGTGCTGGCAAAGGAGGACAAGGCACTGATTCCTTATGATTTTTGTTCTAACAAGTGTTTTGTGAATGCAGGTATTGTTGCAGAACATTTGATTCAGTTGAGCAGTCAAATGAAGGGAGAAGAAGTTTTCTGTTCCAGAAGACAAGAGGGCATGGCTGATCGGGTGGCAGTCAGAATAGAAACAAGCAAAGAAGCAAGAAGTCAGCAAGTGACAGCACAGATAGAGAAAGTAAAAACTGAGCAAGCCGTCTTAGCTCAGCAGGCAGCTAGAAATCAGCAACTGAGAGATTTATTGGACCGAGAGATTGAAAGTATCAGAAAACTTATGACGAAATAATCCCAGAGAAAGACGACAATAAGAAAGAAAAGGAAAGAAAACAAGAGAAAGACTGTAGCAGACTTGGAAGGCAGAGCAAGTGGAGCACTACAGCACAAAATATGGAAACCTGGAGGACAACAGCAGATAACAACAGCAGTAAAGCAATTGAAAAGGAAGGAAAGATTACAAAATAAAATATGGGATCAAGGAGGAAATAATTATCCAGTCTTATGACCAGGTGGTCATGAATTTTCTTACATGGGGAGTCTGATGCAGGAGCATTAGCTCCGAAAAACACCTTGTATTTTATCTAAGCTAGGGGGTTTCATGTTTTGAAGAAATTTTAAATTTCATGTAAATATTAATATTATTTTGAGTGATTAATTAATTATTTGTGAGAAATTGTAAATGTGAGAGAAATTAGCTTCTAGATTATTTATAATTAATGAGGGAGCCCAAGTTGGAATTAGTTTCTAAGTTTTAAGGATAAGATTCTAGATAATAGGGTTTGTTGAGATATTCTAGTGGTGTTGAGATATTAAGGGGATTGAGCATTTAATTAGTTCATTTTTAAAAATTGTATAAATTCATCAAGCCTCAAAGGCATGAGAGGTGTGAGTGAGAGTGGTTGAGAGTAGGCTTGAAACAGCCAAGGCTGTAAGCCTCTGGCAGTTTTTAAGGGCCAATGAAATTGTAAATCAGGTCACGGAAAAATGCTACTGTAAGTAAGTTCATTTTTATGAAAGTGTTGGGTTTGAGTTTTAAACCTTAACTTGGTCAATTGTGTATGGATTAATTTTTGTGTGAAGAGTTGAATGATGAACTTGTAAGTATTCAATTTACTGGTTAATAAATGTGTTAATTCCGGTGGAAAAAAATGGTTGGAAAATATTAGTTGATGAAACTTCAAAGCAATGTTAAAATCGACCTTCAGATATTGGATATCTGGTATCACAGTTAACCCATATAATACTGTGAATTGGGTGAGTATTGTTGGAGGAATTTTGTGAAAATCTGCTTGATTTAAATAAGTCCTGAGTTATTTCTGAAAGAAGCTCCGAAATATGTTTTTACACACATTAAAAGAATCGATATCATCAAATATCGATATCATATTTGATAATTGAATGTGTCTTAAAGAACGCAGATGAATGTAAATTGAATAGCATTGGCACATCGGCTTTATGGAAGGTGCTGAGCAGGGTATGAACATGTGTGAATTGCGTTAATAAAAAGTGTTGAAACTGTGTTTTATACAGCATGGAAAAATGTTGAAACTATGTTTTAATCAGCGTGGAATCAAATTGAAAGTATGTTTGCTGAATGAGGAAATCGACTTTTATGGATTTGTTGGTTCTGTTGAGTGAACAAAATTTGAATGCAGTAAGGGTGCATTATACATATGATGTTGTTTAAATCCAATGCAGAGTTTGTTTTGTTCAAATCCAACGCATAGTTATTGCACAAAGAACACTGAAGAACAGTCCAAAATGCAGATATTTGTTTTATACTCTGTTTATTAATCGATTGAAATTGCAGGAAGGGGATGTTGCTCTATCGATGGAATATAGCAAAGAAATTGAAATTTATGAAGTTAATTCAGAGCAGACCAAGAATGTTTTCAGATGAAAGCGTTGTGAAATTAAAGGGCTGTGTTTCATGTTTGAATGTTTATAAGTTGCAGGATGGATCGATCGATTGAAAAATCGAGTGCTGCAACGTGAATTAACGCAGATCCAAATCAAATGTCCAGCAGACTTTCGTTGATGGTAAATGAATTTGCGTGGATAGGAATGGTTTCTTATAATGCTGTTGGGTGAAATCAGCGTTGAATTTTGATAAAATGCAAGTCCACGTGTAGTGCGCAGGCATAATGAAATGTTCAGGGGTAAATGATTATAAGCGCTGGCAGAGTAGCAGACTCTGTGAAAGATCGATTGCATAAATCGATTTTGCTTGGTGAATCTCCATACAAGAAAAGAGGTTAAACCGCGCTGAGGAATGGAGTTCATTTCCGGTCAAAAACGTAGATATAAAGGTATGAAAATTGGATTCATTATGTGGTCCTGAGCTTGGACTAAGGCGATTATATAGATTGCAATTTTAAGTCCAAAGAATGTTGTTAAATTGCAATGAAATTTGTAAACATGAAATATGAGAAATTGTAATGCATTTGGTTAATGAAATTCCATTATGATAATGGTATTGAATTATGAAGACTCGTGATGGTGTAATGTGAAAAATGAAGGGCGCATTTTGGTTGATTGACTTTTCAAATTCGTCTGACAATGGAATGTATAATTCCGTACAATTAGAGTTTGAATAAAATTTGTTAAGTTGTTAAGAAAACTCAAGGGCGCATTTGACTTTTGATTGAATCAAACACATGCAGGAAGAAATTGTGATGGTGTATAAACACATGAGAATGTTGGTGATGAAATGAATGAGGGAATTAAGGCATTGATATGGTTTTATGAAGCATTTGAATATTGATTGATAAACAATTTGATGTTTGAGACATGATTATTCTGAAAGGGTTTTATAACCATAAATGTGAATGAAAGCTTCCGCATAAAGAGTGAATTTGAAAGAGATTGAGAGTAGGAGTTGGGAAAAATAAAATAGAGCATGTATGTTTATAAGCATATTTGTTGAAGATTCTGGGAGTGCAGGCTATGCCTGCATCAGGATGGTTTGAAGAAAGGCATGGAATCTAAGATAGATGGCATGGAATCTAAGAAGAATGACATGGAAGCTAAGATCGATGAAAAATGAAAGAGAACATGGAAAACATGAAGAATGATCTAAAAGCAGACATGGAAGGTTTGACAAAGTTGATACAAGAAACTTTTCCTAATGGTGAAAAGATAGTAGAGGAAACTCATGATGAGAACAAAATAAATGTTAATCATGACTTCATAAACTCTAATTTTGGCGGGAAGAACCAACATATTCCAAAAATGGATATGAGGAATTTTGATGGAAAGGATCCTGCAACATGGATACTACAGATGGAGCAATATTTTGATCTCCACAATGTGAAAAACACACAAAAGGTACGCATTGCAACTTTATGTTTAGAACAAAATAAATTTGTATGGTATCAATGGCTTTTCTCCCGTAAAAAAATTGTCACTTGGTAAATTTTTATGGAGGAAATGATAGCACATTATGAGGATACAAAGAGCAACACCTTCTTTAGCCAATTGATAAATCTCAAACAAAAGGGCTTAGTGGGGGAGAACATTGAGGACTTCCAAAAATTGAATATAAGGGTAACTGATATTCCAGAGGAACACAGGATTGATCTCTTCATAGGCACTTTAAAGGATAACATCCAACATGAAGTTCGCGTTTTGGAACTCGATTCATTGGAGAAGGCATTCAGGTTGGCAAGAAAAGTTGAATGTAAAATTATGGCGACAAGGAAGCCTACCACTCAATTCTATAAAGAAGGAAGTGTTGCTACGCCTAGATTTCCACAACCTACAAGGTTGACACCACAAAATTTGGAAGAAAAAAGAGCAAAAGGGCTTTGCTACAGTTGTGATAGCAAATACACTAAAGGTCATAAGTGTGCTGAGAAGAAATTATTTTACATAGATTGTGAAGAGGAAGAAGAAAATGAACAAGAAGAGGATATACACCAGGAACCAACCCAAGAAGAGGAAGAAATGAGTCCTACCATATCATGTAATGCATTGGCAGGAATTACCACTCCTCAAAATCTCAAGATAGAAGGACATATCAAGAAGAAAAAGGTAATAGTGTTGATTGATTCAGGTAGTACCCATAATTTTATTCATTGTAAGGTAGCCAAGGAATTGAATTGTTTCCTATACCCAACACCAGAATGTCAAGTGATGGTTGGAAATGGAGGAACTATAAATTTCTCTAGAAAATGCCATAATATCAAGCTAACCATGGGGGAATATGTATTGAATAGTCCAATGCTTTCCATTCCTATGGGAGGTGTTGATGTTGTACTAGGAGTACAATGGTTACAATCTTTGGGGATGGTAGCTTTTAGTTTTCAAGAACTTTTCTTGAATTTTTTTCAGAAGGAAAGGAATTCGAATTATGGGGTATTTCATGGAAGACAAGAAATATAATAAGCTCTAATTTCATGACAAAGCTTCTAAATAAATAACAATGAGGCGTAATTGCACAATTACGCTCACTAGAAGTTCGAACATCAAAATCATCTATTTCTGTAGATCTCCAACAAGTCTTGGACAATCATTCCAAGGTGTTTGAAACTCCCAAAGGACTCCCACCTATTCTTGATCATTATCATGCTATTCATTTGATTCCAGGAAGTGTTCCTCCAAACATCAGGCCTTATAGATATCCTTATGTCCGAAAGAGCGAAATTGAACATATGATTTCAGAAATGTTAGAGGTGGGTATAATTCAACCTAGTCAAAGTTCTTTCTCTGCTCCTATAGTATTGGTACACAAGAAGGATGGATCATGGCGCATGTGTCCATATTATAGGGAGCTCAATCAACTCGCCATTAAAGATAAATTTCCCATTCCTTTGATTGATGAATTATTGGATGAATTACATGGAGCAATTTATTTTACCAAGTTGGATCTTCGTTCAGGATATCATCAAATTAGAATGAAGATATTCCAAAAATAGCATTTCGAGCTCATGAGGGTCATTATGAATTTTTTTTCATGCCTTTTGGCCTTACTAATGCACCTTCTACATTTCAAGGGTTGATGAATTCCATTTTCAAACCCTTCCTTAGAAAATTTGTGCTAGTATTTTTTGATGATATACTAATCTATAGTAGGTCTTGGAAGAATCATGTTGAACATGTTGACAGGGTGCTCAAACTATTGCAGGAGAAACAATTATATGCAAAAAAATCCAAATGTTTCTTTGGAGTACAAGAGGTGGAATATCTGGGTCATATTGTATCTCACGAGGGTGTTAAAGTAGACCCTAACAAAATTAAAGCCATTAAGGAATGGAAAGTCCCCACAACCACAAAGCAGTTGCGAGGATTTCTCGGGTTAACAGGGTATTATCGCAAGTTTGTTAAGAATTATGGGAGAATAGCAGCACCTCTAACAACATTATTGAAGAAAGATGTATTTTCATGGACTCCTGAAGCAACTAAGGCCTTTGAACATCTTAAAGAGGCAATGTGCCTAGCACCGGTCTTAGCTACGCCAGACTTCACAAAAACCTTTATCGTGGAATGTGATGCCTCAGGAAATGGAATTGGTGCTGTTTTAATGCAGGAAGGAAGACCCATTGCTTTTGAAAGTCGTCCAATCAAAGGAAAGTATTTACAGAAACCTATTTATGAGAAGGAAATGTTAGCAATACTTCATGCACTAAAGAAATGGTGAAATTACCTAATGGGAAGACACTTCAAGGTAAAAAATGATCATAATAGTCTTAAACACTTTTTGGAACAAAGACTATCTTCAGAAGAGCAGCAAAAATGGGTCAAAAAGATGTTGGGTTATGACTTTGAAATAATCTACAAAAAAGGAAAGCTTAATGTTGTTGCAGATGCACTCTCAAGAAAGAATGAAGAGGTGGAAGCATTGCTTTGTGCCATTTCTATTATCCAACCACATTGGATAACCGAAGCAAGAGATGAATGGAAGAAGGACAAAGATGTATGGACACTCATTCAAAATTTGCAGCAAGATCCTAGTACATCTGATACATTTAGTTGGAAAAATGATTCCTTATGGTGCAAAGATCGCTTATATCTTTGTAAGAATTCCCAACTAAAACAAAAGATTCTTTTGGAATTGCACACTTCTCCTTTAGGAGGACACTCACGATTTTTAAAAACTTACCACAGGGTGAAGAAAGAATTTTTTTGGGATGGCCTTAAATCTGATATTCAAAAGTTTGTGGCGGAATGTTTGGTTTGCCAGCAGAATAAAGTGGAGACAATTAAGACCCCGGGACTTCTACAACCTTTATCCATTCCAAGTCAACGTTGGGAGGAGATTTCAATGGATTTTATCACAGGTTTACCTAAGTCCGAAGGAAAGAGTGTCATCATGGTGGTAGTTGATAGACTTACCAAGTATGTACACTTTTTTGCATTATCTCATCCATTTAAAGCAAGTACAGTTGCTACTACGTTTATGGACAAAATTCAAAAGCTACATGGAATCCCAAGGGTTATTGTGAGCGACAGAGATCCCATTTTTACTGGAAATTTTTGGACGGAGTTATTTTCTTGTTTGGGTACTCAATTAGCTCATAGTTCATCTTATCATCCTCAATCTGATGGTCAAACTGAGATCGTAAATAAATGTTTGGAAGGATATCTTCGTTGTTTTGTATCTGATAAACAAACACAATGGGTCAAGTGGCTACCTCTTGCTGAATGGTGGTATAACACTTCCTTCCATACTGTAGCAAAAATGACCCCATTTATGGCACTTTATGGATATCATCCACCATCCATCACATCATCTTTAAGAGAAAATTTGAATGTTCAAGAAGTGGAAGATCACATCGAGCATCAACAAGAAGTTCTCCAACTCTTAAAGGATAACCTAAATTTGGCACAAAATCAAATGAAACAATAGGAAGATCAACATCGCAGCAAGTGAGGTTTTGATGTAGGAGACTGGGTATTTTTATGGCTACAACCATACAAAAAAATGTCCCTCAAGCAAGCTAATAAGGATAATAAATTATCGCCAAAGTACCATGGTCCTTACAAGGTGTTGCAAAATATTGTTACTATGGCATACAAATTGGAGCTTCCTGCTTCTTCACGAGTGCATCCAGTTTTCCATGTTTCATGCTTAAAGAAGGTTGTAGGTGAAAATATTCTAGTTCAAATAATATTGCCAGAACTTGATGAGGAAGGAAAAATCATATCGAAACCTGAAGTGGTCATGGAAACAAGAACTCGACAGCTACGGAATAGATCAATTTCAGAGTATCTCATCAAGTGGAAGAACTTACCCACTGAAGATTCTACATGGGAGGATGAGAATTTTATACAGAAGCACCTAGAGCTACTCAAGTGTTGAGGACAACACTTTTTTGATGGAGAGGGGCATGTTAGGTCCCTATATTACTATTATAGCCCCTTTTTTTTGTTAGTGTAACCCCGTTATTGGTATTATTGTACCCCTATAACGCCCATATTGTTATTATTGTGCCCTTAAATTTTTATTGTTAGGTCAGCTAGGATTACATTGTGGCCCCACTAGGATTACATTATGGCCCCATGGACTCCCATATATAGAAAGGAGGTTTTGTATTTTTTATCATCCAAGAATTATTCATTAATTTAATGTATTGGAGGTTGCCCCCTTGAAGTGGCTTATTTCTAAGGCATTGATATTTCTTTTATTCTATTTTTAGAGCTGTTTTCACAACATTATCACATCAATTGCTGGGGGGGGGGGGAATATTCAAAATGGATTTTTATTTTGCAGGAATTTGATTTGGAATTCATCAAATCCAAGTCAAAGAAGTCTTTAGTTTTGGCTGAGCTTCTCTGTGACCTTCCCTCTGATAGTACTCCTACTACGTCAGAACCATCTATTCTAGATGAGTCTCTGTTTATGATCAGATCATCTGATACTTGGTATGTATATTTCATCATTTATCTCCAAACCCAAACTTTTCTACCTAATACCTCTTGCTCTGACCAGTGACGTATTCGATACCAAGCCAAAGATTATGATCATCGGAAATACACTTTATCGTCGTGGTGTCGATACCATTTTAAGGAGGTGCCTCACTCGTGAGGAGGTCGAAAAAGTGTTAAATGATTATCATGTTGGGGCTTGTGGTGGACACTTATCTGGATATGCTACCATGTAAAAGATACTACGCGTCGGTTACTTTTAGCCTACTATTTTTTGATATTTCATCCTCGCAGTCAAAATTTGTCATGCATGCCAGATTTTTTATCATAAAATCTGCAAACCGCCAGCGCCAATGCATCTTATTGTCTCTGCTAGACCATTTATGAAATGGGGTATTTATTTCATGACCTGTAACCCTCCTTCATCCAGGGGGCATGGTTATATTATTGTTGCAGTCGACTATTTTACCAAATGGGCTGAAGCGATGCCTACATTTAATAACATAGGACAAAGAGCTGCATTGTTTTTCTGCAACCATGTTATTGCACAGTTTTGGGTCCCACAAGCTATAGTTATGGATCATGGGAAGCATTTTCGTAACCATATGATATCTGAATCGACAGCCAAGTTAGGACTGTCGCATGATAATTCTACTCCTTATTATCCACAATCAAATGGACAAGTTGAGGCTCTTAAAAAAATTCTTAAACGAATGATAGGAGTCCGTAAAAGGAACTGGCACTTGATCATGTACTCCACCTTATGGGCATATCGAACCTCGGTGAGAAATGCAACCGGGTTTACTCCTTTTCAATTGGTGTATGTCCTGGAAGCTATCTTACCAATCCAATGTGAAATATCATCGTTAAAACTCGCGATAGACTTGTTACCTGATACCTTAGAAGAAGAAGCGCGTTTCCTTAACCTCATCCATCTTGATTAAATGTGTCATGAAGCCCAATTGGTCAACGAAGTGCATAAGATATGTATAAAGGTGCAATACAACAAAAATGTCTAGTCTCACATCTATTCAGAGGGCAACTTCATCCTTCTTTACAACCAAGAAGCTAATGTAATATGTATAAGGAAATTCAATCCATTATGGCATGGCCCCTATATTTTCAAAAAATTTCTTGCTAAGGGTGCCTACGAGTTAGTTGATTACGATGGGATTCCATTGGCACAACCTAGAAATAGGTTGTATTTGAAAGGTTACTATGCTTAATCATAAGCCTAGTAATTTTTTGTATTATTATTTTTTATATGTTGTTGATTTGCATTCACTATCTTAATTTATTTTTTAGAGTTTTCTTGACGTTAGTAATCCACTTTACATTTTCATTGCAGATATCTGAATCTTCGAAACCATTTGTTGGATATGCTAATGGTGCTAGTCAGAGTACACAAAATCTATCCTCTGCAGCGTGGGCCATTTTCACTCCGAACGGTGAGTTAGTGAGTTTTTGAGGGATTTTTATTGGTAGATCGACGGAAAATATCACTGAATATAGCGCATTGATCAAACTTCTCTCTGTAATGTTCCAAATATGGAACTTTCTACTCCATCGGGAATATCTTAGGATATTCCAATTCCTTATTCAGTGAGACATTACAATTCCATTCCAGAGATTGACTGTGAGGGAATTTATAGGATATTTCTCCTTCCAAATAAGGGAAAGATCCTGAAGCTAGCTGGCCCTTCACAGACTCTGTCTATGGATATGCAATATTCCACCTCAGAAATTTCTTCTACAGGGTCCTTGAGGACATTGTATAAGGAATTCACTTCATAAATAAGGCAAACCACCACTGGGATGCCCTAGAAAAAATCTAATACAACTTCCTTGCAAAAAATGAGCTCAAAGAAATGATTCTAGATAGGTTATATATATCTCCCCAAACTAGATCTCTAAAACAATGCTCAATGAGAGAGCTTACAACAATATATGAACATAACCATTAAAATTTGAAAATTTTAATACATCATAAGAGGGAAAATGTTACAGCAGTAATTATATTATGATATCAGCAATAATATACAAAAATATCATGAGGAATGAACCCCTTTTGCAATGGGAATCAATCTCCAATGATTACACCCTGAAATACATATGTTACTGCAACTTCAAAAAATGCCGGAGAGCAATGCCTGCACAATCATTGTGAGAGTAGAAGCTGCTAAATGCGTAAAAAATGATAATGATGCTGAAGGTCACAAAGAAATAGCCCAATAAAAAAGAGATTGGCTGAAATACAATATTTCTAGCCAATCTATGAGAGATTGCTAGAAATGCTGGAGAATACCAAAATATGACAAGGAAATTTTCACTGCAACTGAACAAAAATAAGAATGAGGTTGTGGCTGATCTGAAATCTGATTGCCCTCCTCTAATAATGAATCCAAGAAAAGGGCTGATCCCTTTGTCTCAAAAATACACTCCTGATGAGCTCCATGAACCCTCCTCACACTGCCTCCATAAAATAACGCAGTTTCTGATATGGACTGCATAGTGGGAGATGATGGTAGTTTGGATAAGTTCTAAAGATATGAAATGAAGCCCAGGAATCCTCATTACATCTCCTCCAATGAATAGATCACTCCTTCACTGAAGAAAACAAATCAAGAGAGACTCCATAAGTTCCTCTCTTGCTGCACCCAGCAACACAACATCCTCTCTGCTGCAGAGCTAACGTTGTAGGTGATGAATGTAGCTATGGAAAATTATAGATTGAGTAAAATCACCTCAATCCTCATCCTTAATTGAAGAAGAGGTAGGGATTCCCGACCGAGAACACACTAGTGCCTGAGGGCACCACCACCTTGCTAAACAGCCCGGGGACGCAAGCCTTTGCAGACCCTATTCAAAATTCTATATCCGGACATATGAAAATGGGATGCCATCTCCTTCTTATAAATAAATGGAACTCTTCTCCACCATGGTCCCACCAATTATGGTTTCCACCCTCATGTGAGTGTCTTCCCTCCAAAACTACGCAACTTCTCTAGGAAGCCTCTCCTCCTTGGGAAACGCTGTTGACTTTAGTCAAAGGTGAATAAATCAAGTGATCCGGGTTCCATTCACACCCTTAGGTGTTTATTTCAGGTGCTTATTTGTCCTCCTTTCACATAAGGACTGTTATTTCTTCATTAAAATAGGGCTAAGTTGTCTCCTTACCCATTTTGTTAAGTAAAAATAAATTATGCAACTATAATGTTTCATTTTAGCTTGAGGCTAAAATTTTTGAAAATTACAGTCCTCCCCTCCCACATGTTGCTTTCCCTCAAGCAATTGCTTACAGAAAAAAAATGTCCTCCTCCTTCTTCTCTTGTGGCCTCATCAACAGGCTCTACCACTGCTCAAAAGATGTTGCAATAAACCTATCCTTCAATGCTCTCTCCCAAGTATGCAAGCTGAAAATGATGCTCCTCATGGAAATATAGAAAGTGTAGTGGAATCCTTCTTGTTGTGCTATGGCCTCCTTAAGGTAGGAGTGATGATATGCATGGGAAAATTCTACTCGCAATGATGATCCTCTCATCCATGCTATCATCCAAATGAAAATCTCACCCCTGATTTCTGCAATGAGTTGGGGCTGAATGGAAAGTTGTGCTTGTGCTTCTCAAGATGGCCCTATCTCCATTTGAATTTTCCACGGGGCTGCCTCTGTCCTTGGGCTGAAATGGTATGGCCTCCAAGAATGGCCCAAGCTACCCCATCCAAGAAATCAGCGATGAAATGCCTCTGCAAATTCTCCAAGTGGTCCCTCCCACAAGAAGGTACAAGTAGCAATGTGGCAATCATGGTTTTCCCATGGTATCTCCTGCAACATAAAACATGTATAATGGGGAGAATCATACTCCCAAGGGGTTTTACATCCAATACTCTCCAAATAATTCTCCTCATGAGTGTACAAACATTAGAAATATATAAGGAGCAATATGCAATAGAAACAAGTTTCGAAATGACAACTAGAGAGTGGTTCCAAATCCCACTCATGGAACCTGCGCAGTCTCCTTGGCCTACCTCAAAATCAAAAGTAACAAGTGTTGTAATAGCCACTTGTTTGCAGCCGCAACATCTCATCATAAGATAAAACATGAAAAAACAATTTTGGTGCCAATGTTGCACACCAAGAAGTATGTGGCTTCCTCCACAAACCACTACAAGAATGGCCAATTCCACTGCTGAAAATGGCTACAAGAGCATCCTCATGTAAAATGCAGTAAGGAACAAGCCTCCTTGGTACATCATGCTTCTCAATCAATGAAAATAAGTACAATGAAGTTATACCTCCTCCATCTTACACTAGAGCTCTTGAGCTGAAATGGCTCAACTGAAAATTTCCCCTCACCTCCAATGAGTAGGGAAGTGGCTGTGATGTTCTCTCCACCATCAATCAGGCTATGCATATCTCCATATGCTGATATATGTCATACTGAATTCCCTCCCAAGTGAACTCCTCTAGCAAATCAATGTATGCAGCCAAGTGCATAGCTAGGAAGTCCTTATGTGCTGCATGCAATAGTTTCTCTTTGAGACTATAAGCCCTAGTCAAGAAGAGTCTGCCATGATGATAGGTGATCATATCATCCACTAATTATCTTCCATCTCCATCAGGGTCATCCAAGATCATGCAATGCACCAAGATCCTGGGAATACTCAACGAAAAGTTGAGTCCTCCAACCTGGATCAATCCTCCACATAGACAATGCTGGTGTTCTGCAATATGGTGCTCCCTCACATTGCTGCCTGCTACTTTAACATCCCCTATTCCAAATTCATCCTCCAAGTTGCTTCCATGCCCATCATGCAGTTTCTCATGCTCAAATAGAAATGCTGATCTCTGAAAATGAGCCTCCCATGAGAGACTACCACCTCCAAAGAATCTCCCAATCATGGCCAATGTAAGCATGAGTGGCCTCCATCTACTCCAATGCATGAAAGAGTCCTTCCTCAAAGGAAGTATCCTCTCTCTCACCAAATCTAGGGAGCAGTCATCCTGCATCATGAATGTGCTATCCTCCATCCATGCAGCAAACTTTATCAGAACAGTATAGCTGATGAGAGTGGGTGGTACTAAAAATGAGAGAGTGTATCCCTCCTCCTTGTGATTATCCCCAAACTCTCTATGCTATGATGGAATCCTCCAATGTCTCCACTCCTCTGGAATGCAAGAGTGGTGAACCAAAAATCATGATGCCTCTTATCATCTCTACATCGGGTGGCCTCCCAAGTGGAATGCCACCAAAAAGTGAGACATCAAGATCTGAAATAGACTGCATGTATGAGTGGATTGATTTGTCCCTCTTTCCTCTGCGTAGTGCGGTCTCTTTCCTTTGTGCAAAAAATTTCTGAAATAGATAAGGGATACTACTCATAGTCCCTTCATGCTGATCCTTCTGCTCCTCTTTCTCCATCTCACAATCCCTAGTAAATGCGACATATGGCTCCAGAATTGTGCCTTGGTACCCACATGTAAAAATATTTGGAACTCCTTGCAAAGACACAAGGGCTCCTCTAGTGGAAGCAATGGCTCCCATTTTACCTCCATGTGGTGATGGATCTCCTCCTAATGTGACAATGTTGTTGGTTCTTTCCAATGTATGAAAAGTGTTTGTGTTTATGACACAATGATTTTCACCAAGTTCTTTCATCAAACCATGAATGCATCATATGTTTTCGCATTTGCATGACAATCAAAAATGGAACCTTCAAACCAACAATCATGATCCATACCTTGAGTTGAAGCACTGCTCCTCCCATGGCCTCATTTCCTTCCTCTACTCCCTTGCAATGCAAGTGAACAAAGGACTGTGCTATGGATCTGCATGTGTGGCTGAATGCCCACGCCCTCCATGAAAATAGCTAGGATTTGTCCCATCAACAAACCCTCTCAGAAAATCTTCCCACTTTTCCCTTTTATTAAGATTTTCAATGATTTCTTCAATGGTATGGAAAAGAAGAAGGGAGACCTCCTCTTCCATCATTCCTCTTTTCCCTTTGTTTCCTCTATAAATCTCCTCTCCTTGGAGAGAATTTCCTCTTCCTGATGGCATTAAATCTTGTGAACAGGCTGAGCCAAGATTGATGCTCTGATACCACTATAATGTTCCAAATCTGGAACTTTCCGCACCATCGGGAATATCCTAAGAATATCTTAGAATATTCCAATTCCTTCTTCAGTGAGACACCACAAGACTATTCTAGATATTGAATCTATGGGAATTTACAGGATATGTCTCCTTCCAAAGAAGGGAGAGATCCTAAGGCTAGCTGGCACTTCACAGACTCTGTATATGGATATGCAATATTTCACCTCGGGAATTTATGCTACAGGGTCCTTGAGGACGTTGTATAAGGAAGTCACTGCAAAAATAAGGAAAACCACCACTGGGATGCCCTAGAAAAAATATAATACAACTTCCTTGCAAAAAATGAGCTCAAAGAAATGATTATAGTTGGGTTATACAGATCTCCCCAAACTATATCTCTAAAACAATGCTCAATGAGAGAGCTTACAGCAATATATGAACATAATCATTAAACTCTACAACTCTGAATACATCATAAGAGGGAAAATGTTATAGCCATCATTATATTATGATATCAGCAATAAAATACAAAAATATCATGAGGAATGAACCCCTTATGCAATGGAAATCAATCTCCAATGATTACACCCTGAAATACATATGTTACTACAACTTCACAAAATACCGGAGAGCAACTTGAGTTGTATTGAGAGAAAAAGAGCATACTGCTGTTGTTCAGCAGAGTTGTTGGGGGAATTCCTGTTTAGGATTCCTTCCTCCTCATGAGAAGCCTCTTGTGGAATTGATCTTCATTTTTATCCACATCTTGGCTCAAGGCCAAAGCATTCTATTCCATCACAACGTTATTCTTGCAGCAAGAAGACATTGTGTTGTTGGGGTTGTAGTGGAGGCTTTCACCACATCACTCTGGGACTTGATTTGTAGAGAAAGGAGTCACCATTTAGTGGAGATATCATTGAGGAGTGTTATTGAGCTCATTTGCAGATTTTGGCAACAGGCCAAGCTTTCTCTCATCTTCATCAGCACAATCCCTTCCATAGACTGCATTATTTCAGATTTAGTCTGCATTGGGGGTTTGCACCATCACATTGGAGGGAAATATTTCCAGTGTCAAGATCAGCCTTGCACTCGAGAAATCCTATGGAGGAGATTAATTCAGATTGTAGAGCAGATTCTACCATCTCCTTCTATTTTCATTATGAGTTGCTGCTACTACCCAGCAACTCCAGCATTTTGGTATTTTTCCATTCTATGCATATAGTGTAGCCAATCCTCCTGAGGATTGTTGTATTATCATTGTATCATTGTTTTCAAGGGTTGAGAACACACTGTAATGTTCCTAAATTAGCTTCAGCTAATTGGAACATTAATTTTGCCTTGTTTATTTTTGCATTTCATGATTAATGAATAAATTGTGAAGGAGGACATGTAAAACTCCTGAAAAACTAAGAATAAATCAATGCCTATATGAACAGAGACATATCTAGGCTATTTAAATTATATCTTGTAGGTGTGAAAGGGTCTAAATCACAAGAGGGGATCCCATTTGACCAAGTCAAACAGCGCAGTCTAGGTGCATTGAACCTCTTTGAGGGACAACATAGTTCTAGAAGGAGGTTGTAATGTGAAAGGGGCTAAGTGATTCAAGGTGGTTTAGAGTTTGGAAAGACTCCTATATTATAAAATTAAGAGGAGGGCAACAAGGAGAGGGTTGTTGAAGACATTATTTTTGAAGGTCTGTTTGCTTAGACATCCCTTGTTGGGCATTCCTATTTAGGAATCCCACCTCCTTCCTTGAGCAGCTCTTGGAGGAGAATTGTGCTAAATTTCTCCACTATTAGGCTTGGGCCAAGTTTCACCTTACATTACAACACTACTCATGATTTAGGTTTGATTTGTCTTGTGAGTTGCAGCAAGTGGAGATCTAGATCTGCTCAGATCTAGATGATAGCAGTGGCTCTTTTTAGTGAGAGTGTCATTTAACCTCCTGAAAGTGTTCATTTGTTGATTATACTTCAGATACACATCCCAGAATCAAGCCAAATCATCTTTAGAAGCTACAGTGTTGTTTCTATCCCTAGATAGCGTTATTTGTAGATCCACAACAGCAGGGTGCTTTGCTTGCATTTGGAGGAGAGATCTTCGCTGTTGGGTTTCTTCCTTCACTGTGGTGATCCACAGATTGGCCAACCAATATATGTTATATTTCAAATATGATCTGCTATGTACTTTTATTATTCAGAATTTCTGAATCATTCTGCAGATCTGAATTTTTAGATCTCAGATCTATTTATGGTGCTTCATGTTTTGAGAAAAACCCCAAGGGGAATGTATAGATCAGATTTTCTTGTGCATGGATCTGTATTAGATATATATTTTTATGTACTTATCTGATATATATCTAAAGAATCAATAAAATTTTGCTTCAGATCTGAAAATTACGTTGTCACTATTATGTAGTCTTTTTACGTGGTTGTAGCACCTCTTTCTTAAGGATTTCTTCTGTATTATTTCACTCTTCTTTTGTAATGTGTATGATTTATGCCCCTAATGTTATTTTTCAATATTAATACCTTATTTCCATCATACCCTTCAGAAAATCACACTCACATGCTTCAGTAAATTTCTGCATAAATCTAGTATTGGGAAATCAGGGTTTTCTAGCCTAGTTAGGAAAGGAGGAACTATTTAACTTAGAAAAACTTATTTTTTTTCTGAAATTTGACATGGGAGTCCCTCATAACCCTAGCTGTAATATCCAACCACTTTCCCATATTATTTTTACGCATATCTCTGAATACACACATTTTAGGGCCTAAATCCTCACTTTTCCCCACCTTTTGCCTTATAAAATGTTGTATAACGTTTCTGATGTATATTTTACTGAATTTTAATTGTTTTTACATCTTTATGAAGCATATTTATGTAGCTACACATTGGTAATAACTCATGTTATTCCCAATCTGCAGTTGTTCCTGATAAAGGGACATTACAATGGTATCAGAGCAAGATCTTTGGCTCAGCCTGTGGCTTCAAGCCATAGTGCTGAATCCATAATGGAGGAATAATTCAAGCTCTATAGATAGAGTATACATATGGACAGCTAGCCTCTGGATCTCATCATTTTTTTCAAAGGTGACATATCTAGTAAATGCCCCTGCATTCAATCTCTGGAATCGAATTTTGATATTCCTGAGAAGAGAACTTGTCAGTGGTATTCCAGCAAGGAGAAAGGTCAGAATGATGAATAATATGGGTTTATTCTCATAAAGTTTCAGATCTAAGAAGAACCTCTCCAAGGAGGTTGAACAAGAAGAAGAATGAAGAAGCAGTGAAACTCCTAAAGAGTTTCAAGAGCAGAAAGATCTTCCGATCAGATCTACAAGATCTATAAATGAGAAACATTCTAAATCCTCATCTCTTGGATATGTGCACTCAGTAATATCACCTAATCTTCAATGTTTTTTCAGTAATTTCTTCATGGAGAGGAAGAAATAAGGTGTGAGTTTTTTTTATGCCTTGCCTAGGGCAAGCTCTCCTTTGAATGAAGGGAAATCTTCTCAAGAAGGACGCATGGAGATTCCTCCTTCACTAGATGACCAAGATCTAAGGTCTCTTGTTGATGATGAGGCAATTTCAATTATTGGAGAGGAGAAGGAGAAGGCAGGAAATAACTCAGTCATGACAATGACACCTCAAGCACCTCATGAAGATGAAGTTGGAGCACTTGCTCCAAGGGAATATACTCTTGCATTCTTGCAAGGAATTACAAAAGATCTCACACATGGAGATATTGATACAACACAAGAGAAACATGCATCATCGTTGGCAAATGATGAAGTCTTGAAGATAGAAGGAGAAAGAGAGGAGGAAGAGCATCTCAAGAAGAAGAGCATATACCATTCTCTATTTCAAGGGTTGGAAGACCAAAGAAGGAAAGAGGATCCATGAGCAATGATAGGGGAAAATCTTTCCACCTACATTCACATTCTTCTCTATGCCTTGATGCCTCTTTGCAAGGAGGCATTCCACCAGGAAGACCTCCTAATTGGGGGAAAACTAAAGTGTTCTCTCAAATATGGGAAGCATTTGCATACTTGGCTAATGAAGGAGCCTTGGGAGAAGCAAGCAAAACACATAGGATCTTTCATGAATTCAGAAAAGAGGTAAGCAATTTTCTGAATAGGACAGTGTTATCTTCCATTTATTCATCTGCGCTGAGAAATGAAAGATCAGAAATATATGATGGTATGGATATGAAGATACATGTAAAAACCATATCTTTGGGGCAACCCATGGTCTTCTCACTTCCAAAAGAGATTTATAAACATGAAAAGAGGATCTTAGTACTCTTGCATGCATGGGCCAAATTGAGGAAGTATTGGAGGACAAGAACTTTCCAAAGGGGAGTTGATTTCCACTTGCTTCAATCTTGTCTTGAGGAAGATCAACTGTAAGGAAGGTAGCAAAAGAAAGTTTATAGGACTCCAACATGTGACCTTGGCTTCAAGTATGTCAAAAAGGAGAGTCTTGACATGATATGGGCTGCATTACATACATCTACAACGTTATCATTCTTGGGGATCCTAGATCCTTATTAGGATTCCCAAATTTTGATGGAGTACAAAAAGGACCCTTTCACATGTGAGGTTCTTGATGGGAAGGTAATGGATAGGATGTCGAAGGTAGTTGGAGGATTCATCTATTTCCATGATCAAATTTATTTGGTTAAAGGCTCCAAGCTCAAGGAGAAACTGTTGAATGCAACCTACGAGATCCTTCTTTCCAAACCCACTGGTTTCATTGGAGCATATCATACTATCTTGGATGGATTGATGTGGGAGAATTTCAAAGAGGAGATGCACTCTCATATGAAGAAGTGCATGGACCATTTTTTAGATGAGGAGGAACATAGCTCTTGGGAAGAATTATCATCTACACCTCCTTATTCATTGAGTGCGAAAGGAGGCTCATCCATGAGCAACCTTGCTGATTTTAAACAAGTGTATGAAAAATATTATATTGTTGAATCTCATGATGTATACTTGTATTTTTATAACACTCATTTGCATGGATTTTCTCCAAGAGGGAGCACTATTTATGATGGGCTTCATGGGCCACTTGAGGCCATGAACTTTATTGATGTTGATCATCCTTTGGAGGATTTTAGAGGGGGGATACACTTTCCATGGTGTGACTCTTTTACACCAATCATAAAGCACCTTCTCCAAGCATGCAAGAAGGATGGGGTAGCAAGCAAGTGTTGGAGGAAACACTTGTCATATTCTATTCCATGGCAGTTGAGGGTAAAACTGCGTTGGTTGCACATGAGGAGGCATATTCGTTCTTCTTTAATGTATGGCAGCTAGCATGATCTTAATCCTGATTCCACATTTTGAAGATGTTCTTATTGTTGGGAACATGGTTGGAGGAGAGACACATTTTTGGAATGTGTCCTTGGGGAAAGGATTTTCCCACATTCTTTGCACTACATGTTCCAGGGGGAGCATGGGAGACCATATGGCCACTATAGCACGTTGCTTGTCTCTTTATGATGTGGACCATATGATTGTATGTAGCACTTGGAGCATGCCTCTCATGGGAATTTGGGAGGAGCTTCACTATGTGTTACCACGCTAGAAGGTAATTCATTTCATTTGGATGATAGCATGGAGGTGGAAGACCTTCATTGATGGTGGAATTCCCCATTATGACCATCACTTCTATCTTGATGAGGCCATGGATCAGCAAGAAGGTTTCCATATAGACCTTCCTTTACTTCATAATGAGAGCTATTTGGTTTATATACCAAAAGCCACTTTGCACACTTGGGAGGAACCATTGGGAGATGGAATTATTGTAGAAAATTTGATGCAATGGTGGATATTGTTGAAGGAGGATGCCACAAGAAGAAGGGGGGAGATTTTGCAGCACCCTTGGAGTTGCTTGAGGACAAGAAACATTTGGGAGGGGGAGACTGTAATGTTCCTAAATTAGCTTCAGCTAATTGGAACATTAATTTTTCCTTGTTTATTTTTTCATTTCATGATTAATGAATAAATTGTGAAGGAGGACATGTAAAAATCCTGAAAACTAAGAATAAATCAATGCCTACATGAAAAGAGACATATATAGGCTATTTAAATTATATCTTGCATGTGTGAAAGGGTCTAAATCACAAGAGGGGATCCTATTTGACCAAGTCAAACAACACATTCTAGGTGCATTGAACCTCTTTGAGAGACAACGCAGTTCTAGGGGGAGGTTGTAATGTGAAAGGGGCTAAGTGATTCAAGGTGGTTTAGGGTTTGGAAAGACTCCTATCTTATAAAAGGAAGAGGAGGGCAGCAAGGAGATGGTTGTTGAAGACATTATTTCTGAAGGTCTGTCTCCTTAGACATCCCGTGTTGGGCATTCCTATTCAGGAATCCCACCTCCTTCCTTGAGAAAATCTTGGAGGATAATTCTGCTAAAATTCTCCACTATCAGGATTGGGCCAAGTTTCACCTTACATTATAGTGCTTCTCATGATTGAGGGTTGAGCTATCTTGTGAGTTGCAGCAAGTGGAGATCTCGATCTGCTCAGATTTAGATGATAATAGTGGCTCTTTTCAATGAGAGTGTCATTTAACCTCCTAAAAGTGTTAATTTTCTGATTATACCTTATATCCACATCCTGACATCAGGGAAAATCATCTTTAGAAGCTACAACACTATTTCTATCCCTAAGACAACGTTATTTGCAGATCTACAGTTGCAGGGTGCTTTGCTTGCATTTTGGAGGAAAGATCTTCGATGTTGGGTTTCTTCCTCCACTGTGGTGATCCATAGATTTTGCAACCAATATATGTTTTGTTTCATATCTGATATGCTATCTACTTGTATTATTCACAATTTCTGAATCATTCTGTAGATCTGAAGTTTTAGATCTCAAATCTACTTCCGTTGCTTCATGTTTTGAGCAAAACCCTAAGGGGAATGTATAGATCAGCTTTTCTTGTTCATGGATCTGTATTAGATCTATATTTTTATGTATTGATATGATCTAGATCTGAAGAATCAATAAAAATCTGCTTCAGTCTTGAATATTACTTTGTCACTGTTATGCAGTCTTTTTACATGGTTGTAGCACCTCTTTCTTGAGTATTTCTTCTGTATTCTTTCACTCTTCTTCTGTAAAGTGTATGAGTTATGCCCTTGATGTTATTTTTCAATATTCAGACCTTATTTCATTCATACCCTTTAGAAAATCATGCTCACATGCTTCAGTAAATTTTTGCATAAATCTAGTCTTGGGAAATCAAGGTTTTCTAGCCTAGTTAGGAAAGGAGGAACTGTTTAACTTAGCAAAACTTTTTTTTTTGCTGAAATTTGACATGGGAGTCCCTCATAACCCTAGCTGTCATATCCAACCACTTTCCCATCTTAATTGTATGCATATCTCTGAATACACACGTTTTAGGGCCTAAATCCTCACTTTTCCCCACCTTTTGCCTTGTAAAACGTTGTATAACTTTGCTGTTGTATATTTTACTGAATTTTAAGTGTTTTTACTTCTGTATGAAGCATATGGCTGTAGCTCCACATTGGTAATAACTCATATTATTCCCAATCTGTAGTTTTTCTTGAGAAAGGGACATTACAGGGGTTACTCCTTGACCTTAGATGTTCAAGAATGAATTTCTTCATGGGAAGGAATTCTCATATGTAGCACCATTATGGGAGATGAATTTGACATTCTTCATGTCAAATATTGGGGCTATGTGTTGATGAGAGCCTACTTGCATAGGCCAACAACATTGTCACTTTGGAGCTGGGATTTATTGATGGAGTATTCCCAGGATCACTTCTCATTCGATGCACTTGGTGAGAAAAGAGGAGGTGAAGAAGATGAAGTGGTAGATGGAAACATCTATTACTATGGTGTGATTTCTTGAATTGGGTTTCCAAGCAGGAGGAGAAGGACTTTCATGCAGCACTTGGTTCATTCCCCTTCATGGGAGTGTGCCAAACTATTTTTGAGAATTCATTCATGATTCCATGTATCTTCTTACTTCCAACATATGGTGAGAGCTTTTGCTTGCATCCTCTTACCATCTTTTGGCAGTGCATTGCTCCACAAGAAGGCAAGCTATTTTTTGAGCTCCGTGATCTACATTTGGCCAAGTTATATGATGGAGACAACCATCTCTTATGTGGCCTTGGGAAAATATGTTTTTCTTACATGTATGTTCATTTGATTCATATGATTAACCATGTCACAAGAAGCATTTTGCCATACAATTTTCTGAAGCAACCATTTGAAAAATTGCGCTGTGAGGACTTGGAAGATTTTTGGTACTCTCTTGCATTGCATAGAGCCTTTGGGTTTGAGATTCATACTCATGCAAGAAACCTCTAAGAGTTCCTTTCTTTGACATTTATTCTTCTCTCATGGCAAGACTGGCCATGTGACTGCGCTGTATATCATAGGGTGTAGCTGCATGCTCACATCCCCTATAAGAAAATATAGAGTTTGACTTAATTTCAAACCCTCTTGGAGATTCTGTGCAAATCTCCCTCCTTATCTTCTCAAATTCTTCATGAATGCTCAGTAAGGATCTTGGAAGAAGATTGGTAAGCTTAGCTCCCCTTTTCTCTCCATATAATGTAGTCTTCATCTTCTCTCTCTCTGATAGCACGATGGCTGAGATCCACTAGCCTGTAAAGTTCCCTTATCAGGAATATCAAGATTCTATTCCAGAGATTGACTACAGGGGCATTTACTGGATATGTCACCTTTGAAAAAAGGATGAGATCTAAAGGCTACCTATCCATCTGCAAACTCTGTCTATAGAGTTTGAAATATTCCTCCTTCGGGGAGTCAATACTTTGGCTTGAAGCCACAGGCTAAGCCAAAGATCATGCTTTGATACCACTATAACTTTCCTTTTTCAGAAATATCACAAGTCTATTCCAGAGATAGACTATGGAGGCATTTACCAATTATCACCTTCACAAGGAAGGATGACATCCATAGGCTAGTTGGCCCTTCACAGACTCTTTCTATAGATATGTGGAATTTTCGATTGGGAATGGCTAGCAAACCAAGCCTGGAACACGCATTTCCTAGAAATGGAGGCAGCAGGATTTGATCCCTGGTCTGGTATCCTTTAAATATATCTATCTAGAGCTAAAATCCTGAAGTGGGCTCAAAAAAAATCCTTCTAGGAGCTTGATACAAGCCTCCTTCACCTGATTATCTTCAGAAAATGACCAATGAAGAGGGCTGCATCAACACATGAACATATGCTAGCATAGTAGCATTATTTCAAAGAACCAATGTACATGAAACTATGAATAGTCACCAAATTTATATATCATCAAAGAAAATATACAAATACTTGAGGAATCACTCACTCAAGCTGAGCAAAGAAACCCCCAATGGCATGCATATGGGAAATATATCACAACACTGCTACATACGAATGCTTGTGACTAAAACTGCGCAGCCAATAGGAGTTACTACTATATATATAATTTCCAAACAAGAATATGTAATTATAATGCTCAAAGAAATATGGGGGAGCAAGATCTCAACCCCTGAAATTAATAATACATCAATCCTTGGGAGGATTGGCTGAAATATAAAAAAGGAAAAATGTCGGAGTTGCTGCCTCTAAACTGGAATAGCACTGCAACTCAGAAAATGGATGGAGATGGCTTAAAATTCTTCATATTATAAATATATCTCCTCCAATGGATATTTCAAGAGAGTGGTTGATCCAGTCCTTGAAGATCTCTCCCTCCAAACTAGTGGTGCAAACCCCACTGCAATTCTGCTCATAAATAACACAGTCAAAGGAAGGGATTGCACTGTGAATGATGAGAGGAGTTGGACCTGATGCAAATATATATATAATGGATCTGAAATCTCCTCTAGTGGCCTCCCGGATGCAAGAATCTCTCTCCTCTAAAATCAGAGCTCCGGAAGTGATGCTATGGAAATCTCCACTGCAACCCAGCAACACAATGTTTCCTGCATTGCTGAAAACGTTGTACTGAAGGGAAATGTTTTGGCCTTGAACTAGAATGTGGAGGATATAAATAAAAAACCTTCAAGAGGCTTCTCAAGAAGTAGGGAATCCTAAATAGGAGTTCCCTTGTGCTAAACAGCACAGCTATCTCAGTTAAGCAACTGAAGAAAACAAGCAATTCGAAATATCAATCCATGAATGAGAAAATGGTTTCTTTTTCCTTCTTTTATGCTAATGAAGGCTCCTTGGCCATGGACCCAACACATTAGGTTTTCTTCCTCCTCAAGCAATTGTGTTGGCTTCCCAGGCAAGCCACACCTCCATCTATTGCGTAGTTTGACTTGTTCATATGACCTAGCCTCCTTTCAATTATCCCTTTTCACACATGGGTGTGCAAGACTAGCTCTAATGATGCTTCTCTTTCATTTCATGAGGGAATTTATTGATATTTTATTTATGTATGGGTCTCCTTGCCTATTTTATTCTCGTCCTAGCTGAAATCACAAAAATTAATGTTCTAATTAGCTTTATGCTAATTTGGGAACATTACAATCCTCCCCTCCCAAAGATTGCTTGTCCTAAAGTAAGTGTGAGGTTGGAACTGAATTATTCCTCCTCCTCTTCTTGTAGCACCCATGTATGATGCCTGCCTCCAAGTAGCAAGGTTCCATCTCATCAACCAAGTCCTCAAAATGTCCCTCCCAAGTATGCAAGTCAATTGTCAAGCTATCATCATGCAATGGTGAAATACTCAAGAGGATAACAGAGTGATGTCTATAGGTCCTCTCAGAGTATGGAGTCTGCAGTGTAGGGAAAAATATCATCCCCATATGGTCCATCCATCCCCAAGCTATGTGCCATGAAAATTGAGTCACCTCCCAACTAGGCAACTCCTGAAGTCTGTCAACCACTTTTGGCTCCGGCAAAGTAGGTGGGCTGAAAATCTTCTCATGGTAGACCACATAGTCTACCCCATGTTGTATACCTCTCCACTTAAGATAAGTGTAAGGTTTCTACTGATCCTGGGCTACAATAAGGTTGCCATCAAGTGGCAAGATGAAAGCTGGGCCTCCAAAGGCCTCTCCCCCAATGCTGCAAATCATGATGGCCCAAACATCTCCACATGTGATGAGTTGGTAGTCATTATCTTATGGCATCATATCCATCATATGGCTCACCTCATTATGAAACAACTATGTTGTTGTAGTGGCCATACTATCTCCCATGTTACCATGAGAACATGTTGTGAAAAAGGTGTGAGGAACCCCTCCCTCAAAGGGTACATCCATCCTATGTGTCTCCTTCTCAAACCTGCTCCTCACAAAAGTAAGAACAATGGAATCATAAGGAGCCAATATGAGCATCATGTTGGCTTCCATGTGTAGTAAGTGAGAAGGACAATGGTCCCTCATGTGTATCCAACATAGCTTGATCCCCAACTGCAATAGAGAATGTATAAGATGGTGGTTTCCCAACCACCTGTGGGCTGCCCCATCCTCCTTATGTGTTTGGAGGAAATTAATAATGTAGGATGCAAGGTGAGCATGCCCTCCAACACATAGCTCTTCCCCAAGTCTCCCTAGGGAATGGTCTTCAATACTGCTCATGGTCTCCAGTGGCCCATGAAGCCTAAGAAAAGGAATGATCCCTCTTGGAGCAATGTTCTGCACAGGGATGGTCAAGGGAAATATACATGCAATATAAAAACCAGAATGTACGTAACTAACATTCTTACCATCTGCTCTTATCATGTAAGTGGAGTAGCTCATAGATATGTCTCCTCCCATCCTCGAAGAGGGAATGAATGGATGTGCTAGCTCCCCAAAAAATGGATGTAACTCCTCCATATCTGCATGACTTCTGCATCTCCCTATGTTCTGATGTATTCCCTCCTCATGCAACTGGTCATCTAACACCATGCAGGTAAAAATATCCTTGGAATAATCCACCAAAATTTGGGATGTCCAATGCGGATCCATCCTCCATAATGATAGCACAGATGATCCCTCATGTAGACTCATTTTCATATGGCTGCTTCCTTATTTGACATCTCCCATGCCAAAGATATAAGTGGGAATATTTCCATCCTCCCTCTAATGCTTCTGCCTCAGCACAAAACCTGAAATGGGAGTGGGTAATAGTGATGATGAGAGAAAACTCCCCTCCTTCCTGCAGCTACCCAAAGCTCCCTGAGTTGTATCAAGCTCTCCCAAGGTCTCCACCTCTATGAAGTAAATGAATGGTGCCCAAAAATGTGAAGCATCCCCCCTCCTCTTTTGATCCAGTGGTCTCCTCGGTAGAATGTCTCCATGTAGTGAGACATCATCATCAAAGGTAGATTGTATACATGAATGGATAGATGTGTCCATGCCCTCACTGTGCAATCTAGTCTCCCTCCATGGTGCTCAACCTCTAAAAATGAGTAAGGGTAATTACTCCTCATCAACCGATGTTGGATCTTCCCCTTACCTTCTCCTTGTGTCCCCAAGTTTCATCCATCACATGTAGGGTTTTGTCTTGAGTGTGTTCCCCCATGTTTGTTTTATGAATCCTCCCATCAAATCTCTTTAGTAATGCATGAGATAAAACATGCACATTTTTAAAAGGAAAGGATTCAAAATTCCACCAGGTGTAAGCTTTACCTCTCCAGTGAAATGCTGCAAATGTGGTCGCTTCTTCTTCAGAAATATTATGTTGCTGAAAAATGGAGCCTAGCCCCTCCACCCAAGCTTTGGCTGAAAATTTAAGTGACCCATAAAAAATTGAGAGAATGGACCTATCATGCTACTGCTTCCTCTCCTTGGTCACTCCTCCTTCTTCTCTCATCTCAGTTATGTCACTTTTGGTCATAGGACTATGCTGGTCATCATGGTGTGTGGCTGCATGCTCACTCCCACTATGTGCAACTCTAGAGTTTGTCCTGGAATCAAAATCCTTTAGAGATGATCCATCCATCTCCTCCCTTGTCTCCTTGAGACCTCCATGAATTATTTGAACAGATTTAGGAAGAAGCCTTGTGAGCTTATCCTCCTTCCTTCTCCCAAGAGATGGAGTCTCTCTCCTGCTGGTCTTCTTGTCTCCTTCTAGATGAGAATAGGAAGTGCAGGGGTATCAGATAAGAAGGCTTGAATCCTTTGAAATAACAGTATTAAATATAGTGGTATGGGAGGCCTCTTTGAAATATTCCTCCTTCAGGGAATCAACACTTTGGCTTGAAGCCACAGGCTGAGCCAAAGATCTTGCTCTAATACCACTGTAATATCCCTTTTTCAGGAACAACTATAGATTGGGAATAATATGAGTTATTAAAAATGTGTAGGTACATCCATCAACGTCATAAAGGTATAAAAACACTTAAAATTCCATAAAATACACAACATAAAATTTATACAACGTTTTACAAGGCAAAAGGTGCGGAAAAGTGAATATTTTGGCCCTAAAACGCATGTATTAGGATATTTGCATAAAACTAAGATGGGAAAGTGGTTTTATATGATATATAGGGTTATGAGGGACTCCCATGTCAAATTTTAGAAAAAAAAAATAATTTTTGCTAAGTTAAACAATCCCTCCTTTCCTAACTAGGCTAGAAAACCCTGATTTCCCAAGACTAGAATTATGCAGAAATTTACTGAACCATGTGAGCGTGGTTTTCTAAAGGGTATGAATGAAATAAGGTCGAAAAATTCACAAATAATCTCAGGCACATAACTCATACACTTTACAGAAGAATAATGAAAGAATACAGAAGAAATTCTCAAGAAAGAGGTGCTACAACCACATAAAAAGACTGCATAACATTGAAAGCGTAATTTTCAGGGTTGAAGCAGAAGTTATTGATTCTTCAGATCTATATCAAATAAATACATAAAAATTTAGATCTAATACATATCCATGTACAAGAAAAGCTGATCTATACATTCCCCTTGGGGTTTTTCTCAAAACATGAAGCACTGGAAGTAGATTTGAGATCTAAGAATGCAGATCTATAGAATGATTTAGAAATTATGAATATTACAAGGACATATCAGATCAGATCTGAAACAGAACATATATTTTTTGGCCAATCTATGGATCACCACAGTGAAGGAAGAAACCCAACACTGAAGATCTCTCCTCCAAAATGCAAGCAAAGCACCCTGCAGTTGTAGATCTGCAAATAATGTTGTATTAGGGATAGAAATAGTGTTGTAGCTTATGAAGATGATTTGGCCTGATGCCAATATGTGGATCTAAAGTATAATCAGAAAATTAACACTTTCAGGAGGTTAAATGACACTCTCACTGGAAAGAGCCACTACTATCATATAGATCTGAGGAGATCTAGATCTCCACTTGTTGCAAATCATAAGATAGTCCAACCCTCAATCATGAGCAGTGCTATAATTTAAGGTAAAACTTGGCCAAATCCTGACAGTGGAGAAGTTTGGCACAATTCTCCTCCAAGAGTTTCTCAAGGAAGGAGGTGGGGTTCCTGAACAGGAATGCCCAACAAGGGATGTCGAAGCAGATAGACCTTCAGAAATAATGTCTTCAAAAACCTCTCCTTGCTGCCCTCCTCTTCTTTTTATAATATAGGAGTCTTCCCAAACCCTAAACCACCTTGAATCACTTAACCCTTTTCACATTACAACCTCATTCTAGAACTGCATTGTCCCTCAAAGAGGTTCAATGCATCTAGACTGCGCTGTTTGACTTGGTCAAATAGGATCCCCTCTTGTGATTTAGACCCTTTCACACGTGCAAGATATAATTTACATAGCCCAGATATGTCTTTGTTCACATAGGCATTGATTTATTCTTGGTTTTCAAGATTTTTACATGTCCTCTTTTACAATTTATTCATCAATTATGAAATGCAAAAATAAACATGGAAAAATTAATGTTCCAATTAGTTGATGCTAATTTAGGAACATTACAGTCTCCCCCTCCCAAATTTTGCTTGTCCTCAAGCAACTACAAGGGTGCTACAAAATCTCCCCCCTTATTGTTGTGGCCTTCTCCTTCAACATTCTCCACCATTGCTTCAGATTTTCGGCAATTATCCCATCTCCCAATAGTTCCTCCCAAGTGTGCAAAGTGGCCTTTGGTAGATAAACCAAATAACTATCATTATGAAGTAAAGGAATGTCTATATGGAAACCCTCTTGCTGATCCATGGCCTCATCAAGATAGAAGTGATGGTCATTATGGGGAATTTCACCATCAATGAAGGTCTTCCACCTCCATGCTATCATCCAAATGAAATGAATTACCTTATAGCATGGTAACTCATAGTGAAGTTCCTCCCAAATGCTCGTGAGAGGCATGCTCCAAGTGATACATACAATCATATGGTCCACATCATAAAGAGACAAGTGTTGTGTTATAGTGGACATATAGCCTCCCATGATCCCCTTAGAAAATTTAGTGCAAAGAATGTGGGAAACTCCTTTCCCCAAGGACACATTCCACAAATGTGTCTCTCCTCCAACCATGTTCCCAAGAATAAGAACATCTTAAGCATGTGGAATCATGATTAAGATCATGCTAGCTGCCATATATGATAAAGGATAAGGAAGATGCCTCCTCATGCACAACTAGTGAAGTTTTACCATCAACTGCCATAGAATAGGAGATGACAAGTGTTTCCTCCAACACTTGCTTGCTGCCCCATCCTTCTTGCATGCCTGGAGAAGTTGTTTTATGATTGGTGTAAAGGAGTCACACCATAGGAAGTGTATCTCCCCTCCAAGATCCTCTAAACGATGATCATCATCAATAAAGTTCATGGCCTCAAGTGGCCCATGAAGCCCATCATAAATAGTGCTCCCTCTTAGAGCAAAGCCCTGCAAATGAGTGTTAGAAAAATACAAGTATACATCATGAGATTCATCAATATAATATTTTTCATACACTTGTTTAAAATCAGCAAGGTTGCTCATGGATGAGCCTCCTCTCACACTCACTGAATATAGAGGTGTAGATGATAATTCTTCCCAAGAGCTATGTTCCTCCTCATCTAACAAATGGTCCATGCACTTCTTCATATGAGAGTGCACCTCCGCTTTGAAATTCTCCCGCATGAATCCATCCAAGATAAAATGATATGCTCTAATGAAACCAGTGGGTTTGGAAAGCAGGATCTCATAGGTTGCATTCAGTAGTTTCTCCTTGAGCTTGGAGCCTTTAACCAAATAAATCTGATCATGGAAATAGATGACTCCTCCAAATAACTTATAAATCCCATCCATTACCTTCCCATCAAGAAACTCACATGTGAAAGGGTCCTTTTTGTACTCCATCAAAATTTTAGAATCCCAATAAGGATCTAGGCTCCCCAAGAATGATAACGCTGTAGATGTCTGAAATGCAGCCCCTATCATGTCATGAATATCTTCTTTGACATAATTGATGATAAGGTCACATTTTGGAGTCCCATAAACTTTCTTTTGCTGCCTTCCTTGCAGCTGATCTTCCTCAAGACAAGATTGAAGCATGTGGAAATCAACTTCCCCTTGGAAATTTCTTGTCCTCCAATACTTCCTCAATTTGGCCCATGCATGCAAGAGTATTAAGATCATCTTGTCATGTTCAGAAATCTCTTTTGTAAGTGAGAATACCATGGGCTGCCCCAAAGATATGATTTTTCCATGTATTGTCATATCCATACCATCATAGTTTTATGATCTTTCATTTCTCAGCACAGATGAATGAATGGAAGATAACAATGTCCTATTTAGAAAATTTCTTACCTCTTTTCTGAATTCATGAAATATCCTCTGCGCTATGCTTGCTTCTCCCAAGGCTCCTTCATTAACCAAGTATGCAATTGCCACCCATAGTTGAGAGAAAAATTTAGTTTTCCTCCAATCAGGAGGTCCTCTTGGTGGAATGCCTCCTTGCAAAGAGGCATCAAGGCATAGAGAAGAATGTGAATGTAGGTGGACAGATTTGCCCCTACCATTGTTGCATGGATTCTCTTGCCTTATTTTTTCTTCAAGGCTTTGAAACAGAGAAGGATCCATGATTTTCTTCTTGTGACACCCTTCCTCCTCCCTTCCTTCCTCTATCATCAAGATCTCATCATTTGACAATGATGGTACATGCTGCTCAAGAGCTCTATGTGTGAGATCTTGTGGAACTCCTTGCAAGAGTGCAATAGTTTCTTCTCTTGGAGAAAGTGCTCCAACTTCATCTTCATGAGGTGTTTGAGGTGTCATTGTCATGACTGCATTATCTCCTGCCTTCTCCTTCCCGTCTCCAATAACTGAAATTGACTCATTATCAACAAGAGACCTTAGTTCTTGGTCATCTAGTGAAGGGGGAATCTCCATGCTTCCTTCTTGAGAAGAGTTCCCTTCATTCAAAGGAGATATTTCCCTAGGAAAGGCATAAAAAAAACTCACACCTTCTTCCATGGTCTTCAGAAATGGATTTGGATTCATAGACCCTTCCAAATCATGCAAAAGATTCATCTGATGTGGTTTGACAGTATCAACAGAAGATGATACACATGGAGTTTCATCAAACCTTTCTATCAATATTTCAATAAACCTTATAGAAGTAGGTGTATTGGCATTTCTCAAGGAAAAAGACTCAAAAAACCACCAAGCATATGCTTTACCTTCAAAATGCAGCGATGTTGCTTTGATGGCTTCAATCTCTGAAACTTGATGTTGTTGCACAAAGTTATCCAGCTCCTCCACCCAAACCCTAACTGGACATTTAGGTGATCCATAAAATATAGATAGGTAGAATCTACCCTTACCATGCTGCTCCTCCTTTGTGAATTTTCCCTCCTTGATCTTGCTGAATCCTTGGAAGTTCAAGTTATCTTTGAACTCCTTGGACTGAGCTTTATACTCCTCCAAATACTCTCTAAGAGTCTCCTTCTTAGGCACACCTCCTTTCTTCCTCTTCAAGAAGAAATCACAGATAGAATGCTGAAGACTTGGTGATATGGCTGAGTGCACATATCCATGAGATGAGGATTCAGAATGTTCCTCATGCATAGATCTTATAGATCTGATCAAAAGATCTTTCTTCTCTTGAAACTTTCTAGGAGTTTCACTGCTTCTTATTTCTTCTTCTTGCTCAACCTCCTTGGAGAGGTTATTCCTATATCTGAAAAATAATGAGAATAAAACCATATTATTCATCATTATAACCTTTATCCTTGCTGGAATACCCCTAAAAATTCCCCTTCTCAGGAATATCAAAATTCTATTCCAGAGATTGACTGCAGGGTCATTTACTGGATATGTCACCTTTGAAAAAAGGATGAGATCCAGAGGCTACCTGGCCATCTACAGAATTTTTATATAGAGTTTTAAATCTTCCCCTCCAGGGATTCATCACTTTGGCTTGAAGCCACAGCCTGAGCCAAAGATCATGCTTTGATACCACTGTAATATCCCTTTTTCAGGAATAACTGCAGATTGGGAATAATATGAATTATTACCAATGTGGAGTTTCAGCTATATACCTCATAAAGATCTGAAAATGCTTAAACTTCATTAAAATACACAACATCAAAGTTATACAGCGTTTTACAAGGAAAAAGGTGGGGAAAAGTGAGGATTTTGGCCCTAAAACAAGTGTATTAAGAGATTTGCGAAACATTAAGATGGGAAAGTGGTTGGATATGATATATAGGGTTATGAGGGACTCCCATGTCAAATTTAAGCAAAAAAAAATAAGTTTTTCTAAGTTAAACAATTCCTCCTTTCCTAACTAGGCTAGAAAACCCTGATTTCCCAAGACTAGATTTATGCAAAAATTTACTGAAGCATATGAGCGTGGTTTTCTGAAGGGTATGACTGAAATAAGGTCTGAAAATTCACAAATAATCTCAGGGACATAACTCTTACACTTTACAGGAGAAGAATGAAAGAATACAGAAGAAATCCTCAAGAAAGAGGGGCTGCAACCATGTAAAAAGACTGCATAACAGTGACAACGTTGTTTTTAGGGCTGAAGTAGAATTTTATTGATTCTTCAGATATATATCATATCAGCACATAAAAATATAGATCCAATACAGATCCATGTACAAGAAAGGCTGATATATACATTCCCCTTGGGGATTTGCTCAAAACATGAAGCACCGGAAGTAGATCTGAGATCTAAAACTTCAGATCTGCAGAATGATTCAGAAATTATGAATAATGCAAGTAAATAATAGATCATATCTGAAACATAACATATATTGGTTGGCTTATCTATGGATCACCACAGTGAAGGAAGAAACCCAACACCGGAGATCTCTCCTCCAAAAAGCAAGAAAAGCACCCTACAGCTGTAGATCTGCAACTAACACTGTCTTAGGGAGAGAGAAAATGTTGTAGCTTCTGAAGATGATTTTTCCTTATGTGAAGATGTGGATCTGAAGTATAATCAGCAAATGAACACTTTCAAGAGGTTAAATGACACTCTCACTGAAAAGAGCCACTTCTATCATCTAGATCTAAGAAGATCTAGATCTCCACTTGCTGCAACTCACAAGACAGATGAACCCTCAATCATGAGCAGTGCTGTAGTGTAAGGTGAAACTTGGCCCAAGCTTGATAGTGGAGAAGTTTAGCACAATTCTCCTCCAAGATCTGCTCAAGGAAGGAGGTGGGATTCCTAAACAGGAATGCCCAACAAGGGATGTCTAAGCAGACAGACCTTCAGAAATAATGTCTTAAACAACCTTTTCCTTGTTGCTCTCCTCATCCTTTTATAATATTGGAGTCTTGGCAAAACCCTAAACAAATTCATTAGTTTAGCCCCTTTCACATTTAGAATCCCCTTCTAGAACTGTGTTGTCCCTTAAGGAGGTTCAATGCATCTAGACTGCGCTATTGACTTGATCAATTAGGATCCATTATTGTGATTTAGACCCTTTTACACCTACAAGAGTTTATTTACATATCCTAGATATGTCTCTGTTCACATAGGCATTGATTTATTCTTGATTTTTAGGAGTTTTACATGTCCTCCTTTACAATTTATTCATCAATACATGAAATGAAAAATAAACAAGGAAAAATTAATATCAATATTAGCTACAGCTAATTTAGGAATATTGCAGGTTTTCATCCCCACAAGACCAAGGCAGCATTGTAAAAATTCCCATAGTTGAATCAAACAATTCTGATTTGGTAAAAGTATTCTTGAAAGATTTTGAGTCACCAAGGGACCAGGGGAGCGTGGTGCACCTCATATAGTTGAATCACTCCAAATACCACCTACAGAACCAGTCGAAATTCCAAGTGAGTATTGGAGGGTATTTATGGCACCTGTAAGTTCGTCTATTGATTTTCCCACTGGGAAAGTTACAAGTGATGCACCAATGAGACCCATCCCTTTAACAGCTTTGCCTAGTTTCCACGGGATTTCTTTTGAAGACCCTGATATGTTCCTCTTTGAATTTGATATTTTCTGTCGAGGATATACTATATTGCTGATGCTCAAAAATTGAAGATATTTCCTGCTACCCTAAAGGGGACAACACTGAGATGGTTCATCGGTTTAGGAGGGAGTACGATTACCTCATGGGAAGGGATGAAAGAATCTTTCTTGGAGAAATACCAAGATTACTATAAGTCCCGTGACATTAAGGAGGAAATATTTAAATTTGCATAGAAAGAGGATGAAAACATGGAGTACTATGTAGAACAATTTAAATACATATTGCAGAGGTCAGGACATAGTGACCTAAACAAGGACATTTTGAAGATCATTCTCTGAGCACTTAGGGAAGGCTCTCTGCAACTTCTGAATATAATAGGAAAAGGGGATATTTTGAAAGAAAACTTCGATACTATCTATGATTATTGTATTAAGTGTTCATGGAGGGCTGCAAGGAGTGCACAAGGGATTCAATCATCCAAGACTTCTGGTGGAGGGGTTACAAAAGCAGAAATTGGAAATCTACTGGACAACCTAAGGATTGATATTCTGAGCACACTCTTAGCCCAGATGGACACTTTGCAGGAAAAACAGAAGTAGATGGAGTTGGAAAAAGCCATGGCCATATTATGCCCACAGTGCAGAAAGAAACATCCTTTGAAGGAATGCCCATTGAACACGGTGGAAGCTTGCGCAATCTGTGAACAGACTCATACAGCCAGTTCATGTCCTTCCTTGTCTGGGATGAAAGCAGTTTTCCAAGGAGAAAGCGAAGAAAACATGGTATACCGGCTATACTTCATGGGGCAGAAGAAGCCGTGGCAACCTCGACCACCAGCGATGAATCCAGGTATAATTCGGGACCCATCTCAATACTTTAACAATTTCAATATGGGACCCCAATCTGCACCGTTTCCAGCTATATGGTCTCAATATCAGTATCCGCCTTGGCAAAAATGGGTTCCCCAGGCCAGTCCAAATCCTTCATGGAATCAGACCTGGCATGGAACCTCTCCTATCAGAAAGTTTCCTCAGTCTATGCCTCAACAAAAACTTCAGTTTCCCTCCAATGTACCCCCAGTAAACCCAACCATTAGACCCCAGCTTCCTAAATAGCTCAACCCAAATCTGAACAATAAACGGGTCCAACAAATACACAATCTGAACCTTCCATATTACAACATCTCTATCGCGGGACTCAATGAGATAAATCTACAATCTGGCCGGGTAGTAAATGCACCTACTTCACCTATTATTACAGAACAATTTGACAGTGAAGATATTGAACTAAAACAAAGAACAGTGAGGGAGAATTCAAACCAAGACATAGTAAATCAAACACCTCCCAAAACTGTTCCTAATCAAGGTCATTTAACTTCTCCTCCATATACTGAAAGATTGACCTTCAGTAAACCAAACCCTCAATAAGAATTTGACTTCCTAGGGGAACTATAGAATATCTTTGTTAAAATACCCCTGTTACAAGCTATGAGGGATGTACCTATATATGCAAAAACCCTGAAGGAATACTGCTCTTAGAAACCAGGGAGGAAACCTAAGGACCCATTGACCATTTATGTAATGGGAAGACTATCTGATATCATGTTAGGAAAGATCACGCCTGTAAAATATGGAGACCCTGGGAACCCGATTCTAACAATACAGATTAATGAGGTTGAAATCCCAAATGTACTGGTAGATTTGGGAGCTGCCATAAACATTATCACTACTGAAACAATGAACACAATAGGGTTTGGAAACATTAAATCAACCCCTACTATCCTAGAGCTTGCAGATAGATCCACAATTAAACCAGTGGGGAAATTAGAGGTTGTGATCATTTCAGTAGACTCATGGAATTACCCTGTGGACCTCCTTATATTACAGGCCCGATCTTCAGTAGGTGGTCACCCATTGATCCTAGGAAGACCATGGCTTGAAACTACAGACGCCTACATAGGGTGCCAATCTGGGCATATGATCATATCAAATGGGACAGTTACAAATAATCTTAAGCTTTATCCTCCTGAAGAACCAAGCCCATCTGAAAAACCATTACCCAGTCAGAAACCTCTACCTATAGAAGAGCCTGAACCTGAAAATGAAGATGTTAGACTAGTTCTCACTATTGGACAGGCCCTTCAATTCAAAACAGAAACGGAGGACGATGATATCAAAGCTTTAATTAATGATTCCATTTCTATTTCTGATTCAACGTGACATGTTTTAGAATCTGCTATGAGCTATGGGACACAGGAAAATATTGAACCATAAGATAACATTAAATACTTTCCTGTAACCTCATTCCATGATAGTATTCCAATTGAGATTGAACCAGGGAAAACACTTAATATCAACCCAAACCTATCTGAATCCCAAACAAAACAACTTCTAAAAGTCCTTCAAGATCAACAGGAAGATTTTTCTTAGGACTATACCGAAATGAAGGGGATCCCTGCCAATCTATGTACTCATCATATCTATATTAAATAAGATTTCCGCCCTGTAAGACAGCCTCAACATTGTAAAGGAAGAATTACAAAAATTATTGGATGTAGGATTAATTTACCCCATCTCAGTTAGCCAATGGGTATCTTCGCTAGTTATTGTTCTAAAAAAGAATGGTAAATGGTGGATCTGTGTAGACTACATGTAACTAAATAAGGCAACGCAAAAAGACCATTTCTCTTTGCCATTCATTGACCAAGTCCTGGATACCTTGGCTAGGAAGAAGTTATTTTCATTCCTAGATGGATTTAGTGGATATAACCAGATATAGATAGCCCCAGAAGAATGAGATAAAACAACTTTCACATGCCCCTGGGGAACCTTTGCATATAGGGTCGTCCCATTTGGCCTGTGTAATGCTCCTGCTACCTTCCAGAGGGCAATATTGGGAATATTTTCTGATTTAGTCGATGATAGTGTTGAGATCTATATGGATGATTTTACTCCATATGGGAACTCATTTGAGGAAGGATTGGAAAATCTAGAGAAAGTAATCAAAAGATGTAAGCATACTCATGTATCTCTGAGTACAGTCAAATGTCATATGATGAGGAAAGAAGGAGTAGTATTGGGACATTTGATTTCAGCTGCTCGAATTCAAGTTGATCCGGCTAAAGTAGAGGTAATATTACACT
Source organism: Pinus albicaulis (assembly GCA_034641835.2). NCBI lineage: Eukaryota > Viridiplantae > Streptophyta > Pinopsida > Pinales > Pinaceae > Pinus > Pinus albicaulis. The sequence continues at coordinate 165,973 of JAXQQM020085905.1, read as the reverse complement.
TCACGGTACCCAAAACACCCACACAAGTACGTAGCTTTATTGGTTGTGCTGGTTATTACAAATGCTTTCTAGAAATTTTTTCTAAAATAGCACACCCACTGTTTCAATTGCTAACAAAAGATGCAGAATTTTTGTGGACTGAAGATTGTGAGACAACTTTCACGAAAATTAAGGGGGTGGTGTGCACGACTCCAATTCTTCGAGGACCTGATTGGGCATTACCTTTTCACATACATACCGATGCTTCTCAGAAAATAGTAGGGGCTGTTTTAGGACAACAGGTAGACAAAACACCGTATGCAATTTACTATGTCAGCAAGAACTTAATTGTTGCTGAATTAAATTACACGATGACAAAAAAAGAATTCCTAGCTGTCATTTATGCTGTCAATAAGTTTCGGCACTACATCACCGGGTATTCTACTATTGTCCATACTGATCACGCAACCATCAGGTATTTGATGAATAAACCTATTACTCCTGGCCATATTACAAGATGGTTACTATTGCTTCAAGAATTTGATATTACAATAGTAGACAAGCCAGGAAAAGATAATATAGTGGTTGATTTCCTATCTAGAATGGATAACAATGATGAATGCGCACCTGTAGAAGATAGTTTTCCTAATGAACATCTTTTTGCAGTTTCTACTAAACCTCTGTGGTATGCAAATATTTCTAACTATCTTGCTATAGGGAAAGTGCCTCCTCATTTGTCATACAGGGAACAACATAAAATTATTCAGTACAATGCCTGATATTCTTGGATGGTAGGGTACCTTTTTCACACAGGAGTAGATAAGTAGATCCGGCGTCGTGTGTCTAAGGATGATAGTTATGAGATATTGAAAGCTGCTCATGATGGCTCTTGTGGAGGGAATTTTGCAGACAAAAGAACAGCCCATAAGGTGCTGCAAATGGGATATTACTAGCCTTCTATCTTTCATGATGCACATAATTATGTTAGGAGGTGTGACAGGTGCCAACGTATGGGGCATCCCAGTCGAGCAGGCACAGGTAGTCCTTGAGCCTTTTGAGAAATGGGCTATTGACTTCGTTGGACCCTTTTGTTGGGCCCGAATTAAGGTATGTTTTCACCCTATAATTACTTCGAATTATGTCACAATTTTGGGAATTATTCCTCATCTTAACAATAAAGAAAGAAAATATTTATGAAAACTAGAGCAATAGGGCTAGCGAAAAAATGAATGTTTCTATAATAGAAAATTGACTTATTGTATCTCCGTATGTAGGAAAGCAGAGTAGTTGAACCAATGGTAAATGGAAGACAACTGACAGACGCAAACGTATGGGATCTCAGTAACTCCCAGAAGCCAGCAGAAGGCAGACAGATGGATTCAAGCTCAAGAACTCAAACGACAGCCACGCGCAGCAGGCTGTCATTTGGAAAATACTTCCTCATTGCGTGAAATTTATTTTAAAAGGATCGGGGACAAACTAGATAGGGAGTCGAATAGGAATTTTTTGTTTGTAATCAACACATGAAGACAGAGTTGTCATATTGTATTCCTGTATTATCTTTTGAGTTTTGATGTTTTGAACAATTACCTTTTGAGGTTTTCATCATGTTAAAACTTCTAGTGGTCTGGGCCCAACCCTTGGGAGTTTCCTCGCCAATTCTATGTTGTGCGTTAGCTACAGAATCCATGTTCAGTTATTTGATGTGGTTTTAAAATACTTTTCTACTCAATAAAGTTACATTTTTTTCTTCCTTCAAAATAGTTTAGCATTTTTATTTCTTGATTTAGAATAATCGCATTTTGTATCTTCTGGTTTGTATAATAATGCTTCATATCTGTTAGACATTTCCAATTTCTTCCAATGCCTTTGCAATCGATTTACAAATCGTAATATAGTTATTGATTTATGTTACTTATATTTGTGGATTATATTGTTCTTTTAGCATAGTAAAGTGTCCAATTATTGATTAATGTCAATGAATTAGATCACAAAGAGAATTCCATTGCAAAATTGTATACGTGAGTGATGTACACTTCATTTATATTGTTGTTTAATTCATTTAGATTACTTTTCAATTCATTTAGATTTCTATTCATGTCATTTATATCGCTATTCAGTTCATTTATATTGATGTTCAATTCATTAAGATTGCTGTTCAAACCGTCATCCTTCTGTTCAATCATAGGCTTGACAGAATAATTATCCATAACCTACAAAACCATTCCTCGTTAAGTTGATTGAATTTAGATAATCCTTTCTCATAAACAGCATAGAGTATCTATCAGTCAATCTCACTTGCATATATTGTGCTGACACTCTTGAAATAAGAAGACTTGCCTCGGGTTGATAATTAAATGAGAAGCACTAGGGTTGCTTATAATAAGCCACCTCTGTGACACCAACATTTTTGGCACCGTTGCCAGGGTGAATGTTAGTAGTGATATCCTTTATTCACATTTCTCCATTTCTATGAAGAATTGTGTATTAAAAACGAGAGGTAAGAACCTGCATGCCGGTAAGCAAAATGCTTGCTCTCTACCTCGCTTCTCAGCAAAATTGTTCAAAGACTAGTAGAATAGGTGCTCTTGTTTTATGAATAGGAAGACAAAGATAGAAAAAATTCGAAATAGCTCTCAAAAATACTCACAATCCCAAGGACCGGTGATCCTTGGAAGGACAACATATATAGATGAAATCATTAAGAAAGATGAATCTTAGGCATCCATAGGACCTAGAACTATTTCCATTCAAAGCCCTATCATGCTCCCTCAAGCCGTAGCTTCACCATTTGTAGCCCACATTGAGATTCACGGTGAAACAGAAGGATTTGAGCGAAGCCTTCAAACTGCTAATCATATAGGCACTTACCCTTCAAGAGAGGGAGGTTCTTGCAATTTACAAGAAGGGGAAGGAGAAACTAGTGGCATAATTCAAATAGAAGCTCCAGAACCTAAATCACCTGAAAGAGTGGTCGAGACAGAGGTACTCAGGATCCCAGATCAAGGAAGCATTGTAAAGCCTCCACCGCATTCGCCTCCTAAAACCCCCCGGATCACTCCTCTAGAACAAGAAATCCTTGAAGATTTCTGGCACCTCTTCGATCAAATGGAAAATAATCAAAATAAGAATCAGAGGCAGACATGCTATAAATTCCCCTATGAAATCCATTCCCTTGCACAACATTCCCACCTTCCATGTTTTGACTACGAAAGATCCTGATGCATTCCTATTTGAATTTGATGTCTTATGTAGGGGGTATGACTACACCATTGATCCTCAGAATCTGAAACTATTTCCCCCTACCTTAAAAGGAACAACACTACGTTGGTTCATGGGACTAGGTGGGGGAACCATCAATAATTGGGACGAAATGAAAAACATTTTCCTTAACAAATACCAAGACTATTTCCGAACCAGAGACCTAAAAGATGAAATCTTCAATATGTCTGCAAAGGATAATGAAACGTTAGAAGAGTACGTAGAAATATTTCAATACAATTTACAAAGATCCCCATATACCATGCTATCCAAGGACGTTTTAAAAGCCATGATGATTAAAGGAATGAAGGAAGAATGGGTTGAAATGCTTAAAATAATGGGGAAAGGATATATTTACCAGGAAGAATATGATGAGATTATTTCCCTGTGTATTAGATGCTCTCGGGGTAGTGTGCGCAATCGGCCAATTGGGCGTGATTCTATAAAAAAAGATCTTAAGCAGTCAAATAGCAACTTAACTAGAGCAGAATTTGGAAATCTTTTGGAAGATTTCAAAACTGAAATCTTGGGTACTTTGACAACGTAGCTTGATGTTTTAAAAGTCAAGCATAAACAAGCTATAGCAAAGCAGAACTTGGCCGTCTTTTGCCCAAGATGTCGGAAGAAACACAGCCAGAGGGAATGTCCTTTAGACATGGTTCAGACTTGTGCCATCTGCACTAAGGATCATACCACGGACCAAGGTCCTTCACTTCCTGGGCTGAAAGCAGTTTACAAGGAAGCAGATGAAGTGACATAACTAGTATATTTAATGAATCAGCATCGCCAATGGCAAGCACGACCAGGTATGCCACAAGACCTGCCTCATTTATTTTCTTCTCCGCAATTTAACCAGCAAAACCCTGCAACAACTTGGAAGACTCAAAATCATTTTTCTACTTAGCCAAACCAGTCGTTTCCTATGCCACCCTGGCCTACACAGCCTTCATTAGGGAATAATTGGCCGAACTTTCCTTGTTCTCCCATTTATTGGAAAAATGTTCCATATCAATCCCAGTGGCCAAACCCCCCTCCTCAAAACACTAATTGGAATTGGCAGCAACCCATGGGAATGACCAACCTACCAATGGGAGAAGGGACACAAAACCAACCTATGCTACCAGTGCCATACCCAGTTTAGCATAACCCGCAACCTATCATATGCCCCCAATTACCAGCCTAACCCAATCCTGATCCAAACAACAGACCAGTTCAATTAATCCAAATCATAGAAAATCTAAATTCCGGCATTGAACAGAAATAGTGTAACGAACGAAGGTTGAGATCAGGACATATTATCTTACCTATAGAAGCCACGACTCCACCTCTGTCCCGAATTGAGACTTCAAGTAAACCTAGCGAAGAAAATATAACAGAGATAGAGGTAGGTAAAGATAAAGAAACGATTGACCAATAGGGACCTGAAGAACTTGGGATGTCTCCACCCCCATTCCCTGAAAGGCTAACTCTGCCCAGAACGATAATCTCTCCAGACTTTGACATCTTGGGGGAATTGAGAAACCTCTGTATCAAAATTCCTCTCCTCCAGGCCATCCAAGAAATTCCCATCTATGCAAAGACAATTAAAGAAATATGTGGAAAAAAAAACAAAACAAAGGTTGTGCCCACTGTTCATGTGGTAGGAGCGCTATCTGATTTGTTACTGGGTAAGGAACCACCCGTGAAATATGAAGACCCAGGAAATCCCATTATGATTGTACAAATCTCTGGCCACTCATTTCCAGACACATTGGTCGATCTAGGAGCAGCCATTAACATCCTAACTACAGGTGCCTACGAAAAACTGGGCATATCAACTTTAGAACCTACGACTACACTGTTGGAACCGGCTGACAGTTCTGTTATTAGACCAAAAGGAATGGTGCAGGACATCCTGGTCTCTGTGGACTCATGGGAATACCCAACTGATTTTTAAGTTATTAATCCAAAGACTAGGATGGACTGGCACCCATTGATTCTTGGGCGGCCTTGGCTGGCCACAGCAGATGCTTACATAGGCTGTCGAGCAAGTAGCATGATTATCACTAGAGGATATTCCATAAAAAATATCATTATTTATCCACCTGCCAAACCAAGCTTACCCACAATAAAAATTCACAAGCATCTAAGTACATATTGGGAGCAAAACATTCGTCCACCTCTGACACTAGTAAAAGCTCTCAAATTTAAGGATCAAACGGAAGATGATGTAATCAATAAATTTATGAATCGGTCACCCACAACTGGAAATTTAAAATGCCAGATGTTGAAAACAATCCTTGAAAACTAAGATCAAGAGGATCCTGTGACTAACCTCGAGGATTAGCATATTCTCGCAACCGTTGTACGTAACATCATACCTATTGAAATTGAGCTAGGAAAGATTATGAATATTAATGGAAATTTGGATGATGAACAAAAACAAAAGCTCATAAAAATCCTTCGGAAGTATCAAGGGGAATTTTCTTGGGATTACCAAGACATAAAGGGTTTAGACCCATAGCTATGCACCCACCACATCTATACCGATAAGGAAGCATGTCCCATTAGACAACCTCAACGAAGTCTAAACCCGCACTTAAAATATATTGTAAAAGAGGAGCTGCAAAAGTTGTTAGATGCAAATTTTATTTATCCTATTTCAGATAGAAAATGGGTCTCCCCTTTGGTAGTCATCCCTAAAAATAATTGGAAATGGAGAATTTGCGTAGATTACAGAGAATTGAATAAAGCAACACAGAAAGACCATTTCCCCCTTCCCTTCATTAACCAAGTCCTTGACACATTGGAAGGGAAACGGTTCTTTTCCTTGCTTGATGGGTTTAGAGGTTACAATCAAATCCAAATAGCTCTCGAAGATCAGGATAAGACAACCTTTACTTGCCCATGGGGTACCTTTGCTTACAGAGTTTTACCATTCGGATGATGTAATGCCCCAACATCATTTCTTAGCATTTTTTCTGACTTAATAAATGAAGGTCTTGAAATCTATATGGATGACTTCACACCATATGGGGAGGACTTCGATCAAGCATTAGAAACGTTAGAAAAGGTGTTGGAGCGATGTATTGCTACTAGGTTATATCTAAGCAATGAAAAATTTCACATGATGATGACTGAGGGGGTGATCCTAGGTCACTACATTTTTGCAGCTGGAATACAGGTAGATCCGGCTAAGATAGAGGTAATCCTTCTATTAGCCACACCTTGTACACAGACAGAGGTACACAGTTTTCTGGGATATGCAGGATATTATCACAGATTTATAAAGAATTTCTCACAAATAGTCACACCTTTTTATGTATTAACTGGAAATGTTGAATTCCATTGGACTGACAAATGTGACACCGCTTTTGCAGATGTGAAGAAATTGGTCTCGACAACACCGATTCTGTGAGGACCTAGCTTGAAACTTCTTTTTCACATCCATTTAGATGCATCCGACACATCAATAGGATCAGTCCTTGGCCAAGAAGAAGACAAAAAACCTTATGCCATTTATTATATCAGCAAAAACCTCACTCCTGCCGAATTAAATTATACCGTGACCGAAAAAGAGTTCCTAGCTATTGTTTATGCTATTAATAAATTTAGGAACTATATAACAATTATCAAGTATTCCTGTATACTGATCACTCTGTAATTAGATATTTAGCCAATAAACCAATCACGAATGGGAGAGTAACTCGTTGGTTTCTGTTGTTACAGGAATTCGATATAACAATCAAAGATCGCCCAGGAAAAGAAAACGTAGTCGCAGACTTCCTGTCCAGGGTTCCAAATTCGGATGACATCGTAGCAGTTGATGATCAGTTCTTTGATGAAGATCTGTTTGTTGTAGCAGTAAAAACACCATGGTATGCAGATGTGGCAAATTACCTGGCAGTAGGGAAGCTACCCAGACACTTAACATCAAGATAGTGAAAAATGATTGTACAATGTAGTGCAAGATTCTCTTGGATTGGTGGATACCTCTTCCATATAGGGGCTGATATGCACATACGCAGATGCATAAGAGAAGACGAAATCTATGACATCTTACGAGCCTATCACGATGAACCTTGTTGCGGCCATTTCGCAGAATGCAGAACAGGGCATAAAGTGTTACAATTAGGCTATTATTGGCCTATGATTTTCGAAGATGCAAAAAAATATGTCCAGGCCTGTAATAGCTGCTAGAGAATGGGCCGCCCAGGCCAAGCTGATGAAATGCCGCTACAACCAAAATTAGTAGTAGAACCATTCGAACGGTGGGCGTTGGACTTCATTGGACCATTCAACTTGCCATCAAACCAGAAATTATACATGATGGTTGCCACAGACTATGTAACCAAATGGGTGGAAGCAGTGGCCTTATTAAGAGCCACGGAAGAATCGGTGATTTATTTTCTTTTCGAGCTATTCGTGCGATACGGTCTGCCACAAGAAGTGATAACCGATGGGGGGGCACAATTCATAGGTAATAAAATTACAGCCACCCTAAGAAATCACCATATCACCCATAGAGTTACGTATCCTTACCACCCGCAGGAAAATGGACAAGTCGAAAGCACCAACAAAGTCCTAGACGCAATCCTTACCAAAACGGTAGCAGCACATCGCCGAGACTGGGCCACTAGATTACCAGAAGCCTTATGGACTTATTGTACAACCTGGCGAAATACCACTGGATACTCACCATATCAGCTAGTATTTGGGAGAGAACCTATCTTCCATATTGAATTTGAAATAAAAATTCTGAGAACAACCCAAGAGGTAAGATTGGACTTAACAGAAGCCCAAGCTAGAAGAATCCAACAAATAAATGAATCAGACGAAATATGACTGCTAGCCCTACAATGCACAATGATCATCCAACAACAACGAGCTAAGTGGCATGACAAACTTATCAAGAAGAAGGTATTTCAAAAAGGAGATTGGGCTCTCCTCTATGACTCCAGATTCCAATATTTTCCAGGAAAACTACAAACAAGGTAGCTCGGTCCATATGAGATTCAAGAAGTTTACAACAATGGCACAATCACCTTGACCACCATAGATGGGTTTGGTTCAACATTTCGGGTTAACGGACATAGAGTGCACCTCTATCACAAATATCTCACAAAATAATATTTTTGCCAACAGGTACGAAACGATCTCACCATCCATGTTGTGGCACAAGGGGGTGACAACCCTACAAGCTCAAGTACATGATAGGTTTGCTAGCATCATTTGTAAATAATGTATATAAATGTCTTATTTTGTTGTACATTCTTCATACTTGCAATATTTTTTTTTTCTTTCTCTCATCCTCTTGTGAGTTGTGTTCTTATTTTTCTTGTTGTTCAATCCTTGAACGACTGCTATTCAATCTTTGAATGGCCGTTGTTCAATCGGATTGAAAAACCATGTTTTTGCATTCTTATTTTTCTTGTTGTTCAAACCTTGGATGGCTGCTGTTCAATCGAATTGAACATCCACGTTTTTTCATTTTTATTTTTCTTGCTGTTCAAACCTTGAACGACTGCTATTCAATTCTTGAACGACTGTTGTTCCATCGGATTGAACAACCGTGTTTTGATGTCCTTATTTTTCTTGTTGTTCAAACCTTGAACGACTGTTGTTCCATTGGATTGAAAAACCATGTTTTGGTGTTCTTATTTTTCTTGATGTTCAAACCTTGAATGGTTGCTATTCAATTCTTTAACTACTGCTGTTCCATCGGATTGAACAGCCTTATTTTGGTGTTCTTGTTTTTCTTTCTGTTCAAACCTTGAACGACTACTGTTCAATTCTTGAATGGCTACTATTCCATCGGATTGAATAGTCGTGTTTTGGTGTTCTTATTTTTCTTGTTGTTCAATCCTTGAACAACTACTGTTCAATATTTGAACGGTTGTTGTTCAATCGAATTGAACAGCTGCGTTTTTGCATTCTTATTTTTCTTGTTGTTCAATATTTGAACGACTGCTGTTCAATATCTGAACGACTATTGTTCAATCGGATTGAACAAACATGATTTTTTGTTTTTATTCTTCTCGTTGTTCAATACCTGAATGACTATTGTTCAATATCTGAACAGCTGTTGTTCCATGGGATTGAACAACCAAGTTTTGTGTTTTATTTCTCCCTACTATTCAATTTGAATAACCTTGTTTTCTTTTTCATCCCATTATTCCCTTTATCCAGCTAAAAGCATCTCTAAGCAGGGAATGGCAGTTAAAGAAGAAAGGAAAATGGTAAAGCTACCAATATGGTGACTCCTTGGCACTATAATCCTTTAACAGGAAGCTGACATTGTGCATACATGAAGTGAAAGGCTAAGTCATCCCTAGTTCAAATATGTTATCATACAATACATGACCTTATCATGGTATATATTTATGCACTATTCGAGTAATATTTCCCTCCAATATGAAGGAATGGGAATAAAGGGTATTAATTGTATTGGCATTCTTTCACTTCTTTCACCATCCCTAACTCTTAAGGAGTTAATGAGCCTCCCTTCATGTATAAAGAGCAACTATTATGTGTTCATGAAAATTTTTAAGAGGATAGGGGGTCTCATCACGAGCCAACCTACCATGATCATAGGGATTTAACAAGTGAAATTCCCACAATGGCTACCACACCAGGGTAATGACCTTCTCATCTACTTGAAGGACAGGAGATCTCATCACGAGCTGGCCTGATCACTCTATTAAAATCCTAGTGAATGGCACTGTGACTATCTTGCTATCACACCAGCACAGTGACCTCCTTATAAATCAGATTTTGTGATTCAAAAATAAGTACTGTGCTTACATGCAATTTTTCAAGAGAGGATAGGGGGTCTCATCATGAGCCATTCTAACACTTTCATAAGAGCTTAGCAAGTGACATACCCACTATGGCCACCAAACCAGGGTAATGACCTTCTTAACTACTTGAAGGACATGAGGTCTCATCACGAGCCGGCCTGATCACTTTGCTGCAACTCTGGTGAGTGGCAGTATGGTTATTTGGCTACCATACCAGCATGGTGATCTCTCCACAAAATGGGAAAAATAACTATTTTTACATAAAGATCCCGGCTCATTATTTCAGGTTAAAATAACAACCCTGTCGAGGCTATAAATGCCTGCTGGCAACAATGGCTCTGCTTATGGTATAAAAGTATGCTTCATAAATAGCCAATTAATTTTATATACACCTTATCTTCCATATTCTTCCATAAGCTATTACTCTAATTAGTGATAATTATAATCTACCACGGGAATAACTAACGGAGATATGCTTACATATTTGAACCCCGGGATGACAACAACAATCATTACTTGAATCAATCTTGCTTCCGTCATAAATTTTCATTAAATAAGGACATCATATCGTAATAATGGTTATAATATTCCATTTCTCTTTCCTGTCACTTCTGCACAATATGAAATTATGAAAAAAATTACAAAATTGACCTTTACACTGCATATGCTAGTAATTACTCAACCACCCGAAGCTCGAAAGCCACGACCTGCTCCTTCATGTATAAGTCCTTATTAACAAATGTTGACATTCCCCTGTCTGCATTCATGATTGGCCAAATCTCTCCTGTACTTGAGGGTGTGGGCACCTTTTCTTCAACGGAGGGGGTGTAATTGATCTTAAATTGGCAAGCATGCAAAATATCGACACAAATCTCGTTAAACACATAAAAAATACTAGAGGAACACTGCAATTAAGGCATGAAGTTACCTACGTAGAACCACAATTTCTCTTTCTCTTGCACACAACATTCAGTCGAAACAATAGAGCCGAGGAAGAATACAATCAGAGGAAGAAAGCATATCAACTATGGGAGGAAATTGCCTTCGAAACGAGCCTGTAAACTTTCCAATTTCAGATACAGCTAGTGCCATCCTCCAGCAAACCAACCGGTTGACATATGTACACCAATTACAGGGATTTGATACGAAAATTGCAATTGAGTTTCTGCAAAATCTGCAAGAAGGTCAAACCAGAATCAAGGGTCAAATTATACCAGTCACAAAGGAAATTATTGCTGGAGTCTCTGGAATACTAGCAGAAGGAGAAAGATGGATAAAGAAACATCTCCTCCTACGAGAGGTAGTAGTAGCATACCAGGATCCGGAGGAGCCGTTGGAGCGAAAAGGGAGAGGGATTAACCCTACCTCTCTACACCAGCCATGGCAGGAACTGACGGCATTCATCCAAATGTTCATTACATGTGAAGGACGTCAGGACGTGGTAAAACCTCGTTAGCTCAAACTCTTAGCTGTACTTAAGCAAAATATTTCAGTTAATATGTTGGCTTTCTTAAATTCCATATTGCATGATACTGCTATTCGATTAAGAAGAGCCAAAAATCCCCAAGCAGTAGTCAGTCACCACAGGTTAATTAAACTAGTCATCATTCATGAACTGGATAAGCAGCAGATAGCCTGGGACAATTTTGTCAACCCTGATGCACATGAACCAGAAATAAACCCTGACGAAACCGAAATTGAGCCGCCCAGGGTAAATACACCAAGAAGAAAAAGGACCCGAACTACAACCTCAGAACCAAGCAGGAAAAAATGGTCCAAAACACTTCAAGGAACCTCGGACCTCATGGAGGAGGTAGGACCATCCCACTCTCAAAACACACCCTTACAAGACTTCAAGGAAGAAATGGCTTGAGTCTTAGAACAATTGAGGACTGACAACGAATCTAGAAACCCATCAGAAGTAGAAGAGCAAGAGGAACCCATAGATAAGTCTGCCACTGCCAGCAGTTATGGTCACACTGAAGTCATACCCGACCAAGAGGAACCACAGGACGATGGGACTCTGTCTCCTCTTGGGAATTATGAGGTGTATAGCGAAGAATAGGTAGATGAAATAATGGAATCAAAAAATCAGTCAGGTGACACTGTCCAGAAACAGTCCCTTTGACACCAGGAGGTAGCACTTCTCCACCTAGTCAGGACCCTTATACAGAAGTAAAATCTGAAGATCAAATAAGAAACACCATCACAGTCAACCCTGAGGTTGGTAAAACCATTCCTAAAAATGGGAATACCGCTCCTCCACCACCTGCTGAAATCAAGACAGGTGAAAATTCAGACGAAAAGAAAATCAAGAAACTGAGCAGGGCCTGCATAAGATTAAAGAAAATGGTGAAATATCTGAGGAAACAACTAAAGGAGGAGAGAAGGGCCCAAAATCCAAAGAAAGAAACCACCACCACAGGAACTCAAACAGAATTAGCCACCAACTTGATAAACACTGTTGAAGCGAAGATTCAGACTGAATTGGCTAACATTCTTGAGGTTGAGGTATAGACCAATTTAATCGATACAGCTAAAACTGGGATACAGACTGACCAAGCTAGTACTACTGAGGCTGAAATTCAAACAAAACTAGAAAATACCATTGAAGCTTCTACACAAACTGAGCAGAAAACTACAGAAGAGAAGGAGACCCAAACAAAGGAAGCCCCTGCCTATACCCATGGAAAATTTTATGGGCTAATATTCGCAGGCGAGCTAATTTTCCATGCTTTTTCCAAAAAAAAGATTCGCCACTTCCCATTTTTTCTAAAAATTGATTCGCCAAAATTTTATAGGATAAAAATATTTTACCCTAAAAATCACCAAAAATGTATATATACTAATATAAAATGATTACAAAACTAAATATTTTTACAAAAACAACATCAAAATTTTTACAATTCACATATTGGTGACTACTAAGATTCGCCAAGTTTTTAAACTTTAAGATAAACGTCCATCCTTAAAATTTCCCGTATATCCCCTGGTATAGAAAGTTGTTTATAAAAAATTACACAATGAACTAGTGCAAACACAGCATGAGCTAGCACAATGTAAGAAGGAGGTGGTGCCAGCACAAGAATACCAAGCACTACTAAATAAATTCACAGACCTCTCCTCTACAGAAGATGAAACATTTGCCTAGCTCAGAGAAGAATAGGCAAAGCTAAAAAGGGCACAAGAGTAGGTGGAGCAAGCCAAGAAACAAATCACCACGATTTTTTCTCTGTATAACGATGCACTATCATGGAGGTCACTGGCCACCAACTATGCCCTGTTATTAACAGAACAATATTTACTACTGAAAGTCAAAGCCATCAGGGAAGGAAAGTCTACAGCTTTTAGGACTTTAGAAGAATTTTTCCATTGCTGTAATGAGAAATATGAACAAGTCCAATGCCTCCTATGTGAACTTTACATGCACAATTTCTTTCTAGAAGAGGACACGGACAATAATCCTAGTCCCTTTATAGGAGATGTCTAGTTCCAAGCCTTCCTCTCGTTCACCAAGAACTAGAGTAAGTGGGCAAAGGCCTATAACATCTTCCAAAATAGAGAGCATGGCCTAGACTTGTGGGTTAGAGGGTAACCTACAAAACCCCTACAACTATTTATCCAGCATAAGAACTTCATGCGAAGGCAAGGTGTAAGGACTAGGCTGGGGCCCATCCATAAAGACATCATATAAAATGGACATGAATACTTTGAGGACATTCAAGAAGTAACCTTGGCAGCAGCTAAGCAAGATGGATGGCCTCCACGAACAATGTAAAGAATAGGGAACCATTTGGCTACAGGAATTTCAAGGCTGGTACCTCCAGATTCCTCTCATACAGTAACCTGGTTTTTAGCATGGGGCCTACGTGGTTAGGATGTAGATATATAAGCCCTCTCCTCTGGTATCCCCTTGAGGAATATAATCACAATTATGAATTACTAGAAGGACGCACAAGTGCTTCATTCGCAATCATGAAACAAAAACAGGGTTTCAGAGAATACAAGGAAAAGGTCTACCTTGCCTACTCCTTAACACAGTTGCATCTCAGCCATCTGTTTGCATGAGGACATTCAATTAGGTAAGCAGGGGAGTATGTTGGGCTCGAATTAAGGTAGTTTTTCACCCTATAATTACTTCAAATTATGTCACAATTTTGTGAATTCTTCCTCATCTTAACAATAAAGAAAGAAAATATTTATGAAAACTAGATCAATAAGGCTAACGAAAAAATGAATGTTTCTATAAAAAAAAATGACTTATTGTATCTCTGTATGCAGGAAGGCAGAGTAGGTTAACCAATGGTAAATGGAAGACAATCGACAGACACAAACGTATGGGATCTCAATAACTCCTAGAAGCCGGTAGAATGCAGACATACGGATTCAAGCTCAAGAACTCAAACGACAGCCACGCGCAGCTGGCTGTCATTTGGAAAATACTTCCTTATTGCGTGAAATTGCCTTTAAAAGGAACCGGGATGAACTAGATAGGGATTCGAATAGGAATTTTCCCTCTGTAATCAGCACATCAAGACAGAGTTGTCATATTGTATTCTTGTATTATCTTTTGAGTTTTGATGTTTTGAACAATTACCTTTTGAGGTTTTCATCACGTTAAAACTTCTAGTGGTCTGGGCCCAACCCCTGGGAGTTTCCTCAACAATTTTGTGTTGTGCGTTAGTTACAGAATCCATGTTCATTTATCTTATGCAGTTGTAAAATACTTTACTACTCAATAAAGTTACATTTTTTCTTCCTTCAGAATAGTTTAGCATTTGTATTTCTTGATTCAAAATAATCACATTTCATATCTTCTAGTTTGTATAATAATGCTTCATAGCTGTTAGACATTTCCAGTTTCTTCCAGTGCCTTTGCAATCGATTTACAAATCGTAAGATAGTTATTGCTCGATGTTACTTATCTTTGTGGATTATATTGTTCTTTTAGCACAGTAAAGCGTCCAATTATTGATTAATGTCAATGGGTTAGTTCACAAAGAGAATTCCATTGAAAAATTATATAAGTGAGTGTTGTACACTTCATTTAGATTGTTGTTCAATTCATTTAGATCATTGTTCAATTCATTTATGTTGCTGTTCAATTCATTAAGCTTGCTGTTCAAACCATCATCCTGCTGTTCAATTATAGGCTTGAAAGAATAATTAGCCATAACCTACCAAACCATTCCTCATTAATTTGATTGAATTCAAATAATCATTTCTCATAAACAGCATAGAGTATCTATCAGTCGATCTCACTTGCATATATTGTGCCAACACTCTTGAAATAAGAAGACTTACCTCAGGTTGATAATTAAATGAGAAGCACTAGGTTTTCCTATAATAAGCCACCTCTATGACACCAACACCTTTAAGCCACCCTCCGAGCAAAAATTTCACATCTTGGTCTGTACTGACTAAGTGGATGGAAGCCAAAGTTGTTGCAAAAGAAACAAGGCAGGTGGTCTCAGATTTTCTATTTGAAGAAATTTTTTCTCATTACGGTACTCCAAGAGAGATTGTTTCAGATGGAGGAGCACAATTCACATCACACATGATAGAAAAGCTCATGCAGAAATATGGGGTCAAGCACAGAGTGACATCTCCATACCACCCTCAGGCGAATGGACAAGTGGAAAGAACAAACAAGACATTGGAAAACATCTTGACAAAAACTGTGGCTTACCATCATCAAGACTAGGCTCAGAAGCTGCCTGAAGCTCTCTGGGCGTATAGAACAACATGACGAAATACAACCGAGTTTTCACCATTCGAGTTGGTTTATGGGAAATCCCCATTGTTTCTAATAGAATTTGAAATCAGTACACTCAAAACAGCTCTTGAAGTTGGTTTCGATCTATCATATGCCTAGAAACACTGATTGGCCCAATTCAATGAACTAGATGAAGTCTGTTCAATGGTTGTCCAAAGAACTACTGCTATTCAACAACAGAGAATGATATGGCACGATAAGTTTATTAAAAATAAGGTGTTTCAAATTGGAGATTGGGCACTACTTTATGACTCCCTCTTTAAGGATTTTAAGGGAAAGCTTTGCACTTGTTGGATGGAACCTTACGAGGTGGACGTTGTATTTGATAATGGAACAGTCAAGCTAGTCACAATTGATGATACACGTGCTTCATTTATAGTCAATGGACATCGCCTGAGATTGTACCATCGCTCGACCTCTAAGGATGCCTTTATCAAACACCTCTCTAAGAAATCTGGTTTGAAGGTCATCAACAAAAAGAACTCTTCCTCTGCACCCCTATTATAAAAAGAAAAAAAATAAAAAATAAAAAATAAAATAATAATAATAATAATAATAATTAAAAAAAAATATATATATATATGATTGATCTTGTTGTCTTTTTACAAGAGTTACTACTAAGGAGTAAAAATCAAAGAAATTTTTTCCAAAGTGTCAGTTGATGCTACTCATGGTGTTTTTACTCAATTTCTGCTACTCATAGCACTGTTACTTGGTTGCTGCTGCTCATGATGCTATTACTGGGTTGCTACTACTCATGATGCTGTTACTGGGTTGCTATTACTTAGCTGCTGCTACACCGGATGTTGTTACATTGGATGCTACTACTCGATGTTGTTACTCCAGATGCTACTACATCGGATGTTGTTACTCATACTGCTGTTACTCCGATGATGCTACTCGCACTGATTTTACTCCAGATGTTGCTACAATGGATGCTGTTACTCGTACTGTTGTTACTCCGATGCTGTTACTCCAGATGTTGTTACTCCGGATGCTGTTACTTGCACTGTTGTTACTCTGATGCTACTACTCGATGTTGTTACTCCAGATGTTGTTACACTAGATGCTGTTACTCTGGATGCTGCTACTCGTACTACTGTTACTCCATCCGCATCATTACTGCGCCCTCATCCTACCAACCGTCACATCGTCCAGGTAGGCTGTTAGGTATGCCTCCACGTGACTTTTACTGATTTAATTAAATATCCCATCTAAATATTTTAATGTTGCGGAAGACAAAAAATTAAGTTGGGGGGTGGGGGTGCTGTCATAGTCAAGGATGGTGTAATAATTATCTCATAAATCATTATGATAGTCCATGCGTAGGTACACATTACGATCCCATCAACATTTGATATAATCATTTAATACGTATTGGCATCCGGAATATGTCTTTTCCATTCCATACAAAATAACAATTATTGTTTTTATTCATCACACTTACCATATTTATTTTATGATTTTTCTTGGTTTCCGAGAATTACCATCCGTATTTATCATTACCACCTTTCATTTTCACCATGTTGTTTCTCCGATTGGTATCCACTAGCTCGTCCAACGGATTGCTATTACAGGAAGTGCTGCTACAAGTCTCCACATTATGGGTGGGCTGGCTGTGCGGCATGAATCGGAAAACATAGCTTCAGTCCGCAAAAATCCAGAAGTATGGAAAATATTTGTCAATGTGGGGTGGGATACCTACTTTGACAGATTCCAGGGATTCGATGGAGGAATCACAATGGAGTTCACACTCAATTTAGAGGAGAACTTCTTGCGGGTTAGAGGTTTGGAAATTCCTGTAACAAAACAGGTAATTGCAAAGGTTAGCGGGCTGAGATAGCAGGGGCGTGAGATGTTTGTTTCGAAAATCTCTCCCCCGAAATTTCCCAAATTGTCCTTGTGGAGGAGAAAGTGTCGTTTCGAAATGGTGAGATCTCTGAAAGGCAGATCGTAAGCATATCCTTGGAATGAAGGTGTGTTTTGTAATAAAATACATAACTTGCGAAGGCAAGGGCATGCCAAACTGCTTCAAATATCATTTTAAAAATTTTAATGCACCTTTGATTTCCATGATCAAGCACACAGCTTTAAAATGCCTTTCGCCTCTAAATAACTTAACATATGGCATTAGTCGTCACACCATGTCAATGGTCAGAGAGTCTGAACGCTGATTGCAACATTGGTCATGCATGCAATAAACAGTTTTGGGTCTCCCAAGAGGAACTCGTGGGTCCTCTGACACATATAGCACTCAATACGTTGAGAAGAGGAACCGTTTCCCTCCACCAGTTTTGGCGGCTGCAACATTCAGAAGGAATTGACTAAGAGGACCTCGAGGAAATGGAAATGGAAGTTGATTAGGAGGAACCCAAAGAAGTGGAAATTATGGTTAATCAGGAGGAACCTAAAGAAATGAGAATGGAGGAGGTAATTAGCAACACAGCCAAGGCTGCCACACAAGAACCATCCTCACTTGAAGAACCAACAGATGAAGAGATTATGGACATCGTGCAGCAAATTGGAGCTGTCATATAGTCGTCGAATTTTGTGAATGAAGAATAAGGGAGTGAAATGGAAGACATAGAAATGGAAGTGATGTTGTTTTGAAAGAAACAACATCATCTTCCAAAGAAAATATGAATGTTGATATGAGTGGGGGTGTTACACAAGAATCACCCCCAATTCGGCTAGAATCGGAGGAGTCAACCTGCAAAATCGACGATGTTCCTCAAGAACTGGTACCAACTATGGAAAATGAGGCAATTCATGAGGAATAAGAAGGTAGATAAGGAATGAAACAGGAGGTCGATATTGTCCCACAAGAATCAGTATCGACACTAGAAGAAGAAATGGTGAAAAAAGAGCGAGAGGATAGAAGGGAAACAAGCTACGGAATATATGTTTCTCCATAAGAACCGACATCGACCTCGGTTGAGGTAGTAATGTGTGAAGTTCCGGTTCAAGCTAGAAATGAGGATGATGATTCCGTCCCCCGCTCTTTGTTCTAGTCCATGATGCCTAGAGGCACGAGGGGATTCCACTCGCCCAAACGATTAACAGAAGAAGGAGTTGTCCCACCAGTTCTTAAATTTGTTGATACGGCCAAAATTGGCCCAGTCATTATCAAACCTCTGTTGGAGCACTTAGAGGCTTGCGAAAATATAGAACTCATGTGGAGACACTGGAACAAAAATTTTTCATTGAAAATTTCGACCAGATGGCAGGTGTCCCCGAAGGGAATATAGAGAAAGAAGCCCTTGAAGATAGGGAGCTCAGTCAGAAAGGCTTAATGAGAGAATCCACAGAGAATATCGGCAACATTTCGCCGCCTTCTGAGCCTGTCATAGGCCCGAATGCTGAATTTATTTTTAAACAAGAATGGATTGAACAGTGTGATAAAATAAGGACACCTCTCAAAAAGAAGTATCAGCGAAAGTTCAGTGAAACCATGAGACTGAAAAGGGAGGTTCGGGATTTGAAAAGGCAAGTTTCCCGGCTGAAAAAGAAGGTAAAAATCTACAAATGGAGGGAAATAAAGCCAAAATTAGAGGTCTCCTCTGTAGCCACCTAGACTGGACCGATTGAAGATTTGTTTGAAGGCCGAGAATTTGTATTTTCCGTTGAAATCTAGAAGTGGCAGTCTTCTGCGAGTGACCATAAAAAGGAAACAACTCGGGTTCGAGAACAGCCTGCCAGAGTCGTCACAGGGTACATGGATCAGTTATATAAGGCGTGACTGAAGCAAGCTAAACAGAAAGAAAGAATAGAATAATTGGAAGAACAAGTGCAGCTGCTGCAAACAGATAAGGAGAAGATGTTCTCCCTGGCACAACAGGTAATGGCCTGCAGACCTCTTGCACATAGCTATGCCTTATTCCTTCAGGAGTAATTTATTTTCTTTTTTCTCGAAAATATATATAAGGAGATTTGGTACGAAATCAAGGATCCCATTCAATTTCTCCATATTTTAAAAATTCACGATATCATAGGACAACACTTAATGTGCGAGATCTACATGCATGGGTATTTCTTAAGTCATGATCAGTTTTTAAGCCCGTTCCTTTCGTGGGGGACATACATTTAGGAGCTTTCACCTCTTATGCCATCAATCAGACTAAGTGGAGAAAGGCCTGGGATACATTTGAAGAAAACCAAGTTGGAAGGCCATTAATGATGAGGAAAGAGCATGTCTAGTTCTCAAACATTTATAACAAGCATTATACATTTTTACAGATTGAGGGCTGCAAAGAACACATGTTGGTAACCCAGAAAGGGTGTGATGATCTATTTGTCGGCCAGATTATGATGTTCCATAAGGAAGCACTGGACAGTTGTTGGAAAGGTGGATATTGTCATCCTCAGCCATCAGAGAACGAAAACCATTTAGGGCACCTAACTTTGCATGGGATTTAGAGAGAATTCCATGTTTCGTGGCATGCATTCATACCTGTGGGGTCAGATGGATGGGATTGAGGTTTCAATTTCAACTTATCTAGTTTCCAACTGAGCACTCCTACATACAACGTTGATTCAGACTGGTGGAAGGATGTTGTTTTGACAGAGGGATATAAGCCACCAGGGACATAAATGGCTGAAGAATGTGACCTCACACAACTTCCTGCCAATCACAGTCGGTCCAATCTGGATCCGAGGAGACGACGAGCTGCATGAGGACATGTAGATAGACCAGTTAGGGGGAGATGTTGTGTATCAAATTTTATACTTTCCTCTCCCATTTTACCCTATCTTTCTATCTCTTTCTACCATTATTTTTCTTAAACACATGAGGTAAAACCATTTTCCTTATATTTCATGGGATATTTGATTAATGAAGTAATTGTCAAGGAGGTTTTACCTTTTTACATATTAACTCTGATATTTCTACAGATTCGGCCAAAACGGGAGCATTGCAGCCGTGAGTTGAGGAACAGCCTATCATCTCCAACGCTATCCTCATTTGTTGTTACATCGTAACAGACTATGTTTATATCAGCACCATTTCAGTCCTTTTTACGGTTTCCTTCTGGGCAACTAGGTTGTTATTGTAACAAAATGTATTTTTGTGATTATGGAGTTGTTGAGGGAATCGGGGATTCCAGGAAATTTGTATAAAGAGGCCTACGGTCTGTGAATCAGGGTTAAGCCCTTTTACATACAGATCTTGTAACAAATCTATTCTATCATTAATCAAATTCACAACATCTTGTTGTTTCTCCTGTAATTCGTGAGTTTACGATAGCCCCGATCAGAGAGTTTGGCCCACTCTTTTGATCAGGTGCGGAATTTTCCTTCCTTGCATTATTTTTTGATTTAGTGTGATTTTATTACTGTTGTTGCAGTTAATATTTAATTGCTGTGTATGTCTTTCAATTCTGTAGTTTACTTAATTGTTGTTACACTGGTCTGTGTGTTATGGGTTTAAACCTGTGATCTACAATAGGTCGTGTGCTTGTGTCTGCATATAATTTTTCATTGGTCTTGAAATAACTAACGCCCTTGGGTTGATAATTTATGTGGAAAAAGGGTTGAACATTGTTCATATCCAGACACCAACAAATATCACGATCATAGACAACCTTATTTTCTCTAGTTAACAAAAAACAAAAGGAAGTCATCTTTTTATGCACATGTAATTTAATCTTAATTGTGGCATTACAATAGGTCCTAGCCCATTACCTTGATCAGTAAGGAAACTCTTTGATAATGTCCCCTTAAAATATGATAGACCAAGAAATCTGTGACTTGTATTCACTGTTTATCTAGGTCCATAATGTTGGTATCTTCCTGTATATTTTTTAATGGATGACTTTAATAAATGTACCCAATTAGAAACTATTGGAAACTCTATTATACAGACAAGTGAGATGCAGCTTTAATATCAGTAAAATTCTCATGAATAAGGGCCAAAAGAATGAATTGTTTGTAATACATATCACAGGGCCCAAACTCACAGCTAACATTCTCCCCCCTCCCACCCCCAAAACTCTCAGAGGAAAAAATTTTGTCAGATACCTCTAATTCCAACTGAAACAAAATTTCTTCATATTTTTTGCTATCAATATCACTTTTATTATCATAATAAGGAAAATGCACGCAAAAAATAAAAGCCAAGGATTTCATTATTTAATTGACTTCTTCCTGTAACAGGAGAAAATCAATAAATTTTGGGCCAAATTGCTGGCAAACATAAGCCCACAATTAGCACAGCCAAAAGTAAATTTGAAATGTCAATAATTTTTATTTACCACAGCCAAGCTCTTCTTATTCTTGGTAGTTGAATAAGAAGCAACCCAACAATCAATGAAAGCATTTTAGGAATAAAATGTTGTTCATATTCACTTCTGTCAATACACATTCAACTCATCAAGAGAAATAGAAATACATACAACCCCAATAACTCTTTGATTGTATGATCTTTCCATTTTGTCAACTTTCCATAGTACAATCATAAATGAGATTTTCATTCCTGCATTTGGAACAAACATCAATATTTATTGCATACTCATCATTCTATGAAACCATATAATGTAAACCACTAGCATAGAACCTTGATTTTAGTAATTGAGTCTTCCACTGTAAACCACCATCCAAAATTTATTTCATCTTCTTTAGTCTGGGTGTGTTGTGGTCTATGTCATTTTTTGACAATGCCTTCTACAGTTAAACTTGTGCAGCTTGGCAGATTTAACTAAAAATCCCATAAACAAAGTGCACCATATACAATCAGGGCACCATGATACCAAGAAGGGAAAAAAATTTCACACAAAATACTGATTCAGAGAGCTTTACTACAATAGGAATAAGATGGAACTAAACCACACAAACTGACCCTAATAAATGCAATATATAGAAAGACAAATAAACGATCAATACACTATATGGTTGGAACAGAATAATTGAACAAGTACCAAAGAAGAAATTATCAGCAGAATTTACACAACCAACCATACAACCTAAATTTCAAAGAAATGCATTCTCTTTGTTCCCGAGATTTGAAATAGGAAAGTTGACAAGCAGTGTTTATATTTGTGATTGAAAAAGATGAAACACAAAGAGAGAAAATTAGAGAAAGCACCAACACCTATTTTTTTAGGTTATCATTGTCTTTTTTTGCAATGAAATTTCAAAAACTTTTGAAGTTTCAATTCTCTAACATTTTATTTTAAGGGACCTAGGGGATTAATTCATTTGAAAACACCTCCATTTAATATCCCAATTTAAAAACATTTTTAAAGAATAATTTTGTTTCACGGAACCATACAACTAAAATGGCTGAAAAAAACAATTCCCATTCAGTCTTGTGCCAAGCTAGATGCAATCTATATTCAGAAATAAAAAATACTTGAATGTTCAAAATGCCAAATACAACACATACCAAAGACAGGTTCCAATATTCACAATTTTTCGACTGACAACTACATCTTTCTTGAGTCCATCTGTAGTTTTTAGACACTACACTAACTTAGATTCCTCCAATGAACTTCAGACCATGCAGCAAACTTTAAAAGGGCAACATCAATGAAAAATTGAATTGAAAGACACTTCATGTGTACCTGTTCACTTTTCATGGCAACACACAGGTGCTTGCGAACATTTTCAGCTCAGAAAATATCTTGCAGGCTCAGATAAAAAATTGAAAATGGAGCATCATTGCACACTCCTCCATACTTAACCTTGCAATCTTGAACATTTCCTAATGCCAATTACAACACATACCAAAGACATGTACTAACATTCACAAGTTTAGACTAAAGCCTACAACTTTCTTTAGTCCATATGTAATTTCTAGACACCACTGATCTCAAATTTTGCAAATGACCTTGAGACCTTGCAACAAGCTTTAAAATTCCATCACTAGGATGTTCCATGAGTACTTGTTCATTTTTCACTTTGTCGCACATGTTCTTGCAAATAGTTTCAATTGAGAGAGGATCTTGCAGGCTCAGATTAGAAGTGACAGGAGAATCAGAGCACATTACTCAATGTAGTTAACCTTGCACCCTTCCACACTTCCCAACACAGTCCTTGTTTTCCCCTGATTACTTTGTCAAGAACTATAATTACCCGTTATCCTTGTGAGAATATTATGAAATAAAATATCCATCACAGGAAAATATTCCCAAAGTTATCCCACATTTTATGGGACACTCTTTCCATCAATCATTACTTACTTCCAACTGTCTAGACAAATCTGAATAATATCCAGTAACCATCATAGCCTCCAAATAGATCGCCAGCTTTCCCATATTAAAAATACCTCACAAATCCAATGTGGAAAAAGAGTTCCCATGTAGAGTGGGTTAGCTAGATCTTCTGTCAAATAGTCTATTCAGTTTTATAGGTTCACGATTTTCCCAAATGGACACTAGATCAACAGGAGTAGCATGATTTTTCTTTTAATGTCATTCTAATTATAGTTTAACACTACAATCAACTGTTTTTTCTGAATGTCAATTTATCTTTATTCACACATTTCCTTTCATCACATCCTGATATATTTCCCTAAAACAAGTTGTCTCTTTGTTAAAATCCACAAGTTCCACCTCCATAAAATTCATGCCAATCTAGAAATAATAACATCCTTATCCATATTACTCCAAAGAAGTTTATCCTTATCACAAAATTTTACACTCTCAAATAAGATTCTTTGTTTACTTTGAGAAAAATTATGTGTTTCTTAACACACCTTATACATACACTTATTTCTTGAGTAATATTGTCTTCCCACTACCCCTGTCACAAATATTAAAAGGACAAGCAAGCAACCGATAAAAAAAACTATTGTCTGCATACCAAGCAACTTCACACTTTACAAGCATTTTCACTATAACTTGCATTTCCCTTACCTTGGCAACAAACTATCAAAATTCAAAATATAGAATAACAACCAATATAAAATCTTGGTAGCTAAGAGTAAAAATTAGATATGTGGATATGAGATTCTAGCCGGCTCAAATATAGAATATTATATGGCCGCAAATTTTTTTTCCCCAATTTCTCAATTTTGGTGACTCACCAAATATGTACAAAATAATTCACATTTTTACAATTTAAATACAAATGAATATTTTTTGACATACAAAACACTTGATTTTTGTGGCCGAATGGGCTAATAATGTACATCATTATTTGTTCTAGTTGCCCAGAAAACAAGAGCCAATCATCATATTGTACTAGAGTAATATGATCTTGGTCTTGAGATTACCATAAATAACACTCCATTATGATAATAAAGCCAAATTTCTGGCTGTGTTTAGTCCTGACATAGCACAACCCACCAAACACACCACAATATTTGGAGGTAGACAATGTTTCTCTCTTTAGACCCATAAGAAGGTTATTTTCCTGTACAACTTTTTCTTTTTCAAATTGATAAATGTAGGTAATTTACAACTATTGTCTACTGCTATATACAACCAAGCCACATGTAGCTTTACTGTTTAGAAGCCTTCTCATGAACAAGGCCTGAAAAAAATTCGTAATATCACAGGGCCTAAACTATCAGCCAACATTCTCCAAAATATCCCAAAGGAAAAACTGTTGTTGGCATATTCTCATGAAAATTGAAATATAATTTCTTCATATTTTTTGTCCTCGATATACCGTTGATTCTCAAAATAAGGAAAAATAATATGTACACCTCAAAAAACACTAAGATAATGATTTTTTTTCTTTGTCTTCAACATCTCCCTGAGACAGGGTCAAAACAATCAATTTTGGGCCCGAATTATAAGAAAGTAAATGCCCAAAATCATTGAAGCCTAAAGTAAAGCTAAAATTATGATAATGTGTATTTACTAGAGGGGAGCTCTTCCAATTCTTGGTAGTTGAGAAGCTCGCACGCAGTCAGCACAGAGCATATCCAGACAAAATGTTTCTTCATATTCACTACCATCAATACACCTTCCACACTCATCACAACATGCAATACAAAATGTACAATCGGGACACTCTCTAACTGACTGGTCTTTTTTCTTTTGGAAACTTTCATTGGTGTAGTCATAAATAAGCCTTGCATTCCCACATCTAAGGAAAGCTTTAATATCAATTGTACTGACATCATCATATGAAAGTGAATAATAGCAAACATTAGGATAAAACCATGGTTTTACTGAATGAGACTTCTGCTATAAACCACCATCCAAAATATAATTAAACTTCTCAAGGTGATCTCTTGTTATCCCAAAAAGACCACTAATTCTCAACTGCTTCAATATGTGCATGTTGCATTCTCTGTTGGATTTGAAATTTTTTACAATGCCATCGACAGTCAACCTTGTGTAGCCTAGAAAACATAACAGCAAAGCCCATAAAAAAGTGCACCACATACAGTCAAGGGTAGAGTAGGAGGTACTTAGAGAAAATGATATTTCACACAAAACTTCTGAATTAATGAGCTTAACTTGAGCAAGTGTAATATAACAATATAATTTCATGATGAAAACCTAATACACTTGATAACGAAAATAAAAGTCCACAATCAATGCACAATATGGTTTTGAAAAGAATGGAAAATCTAAACAAGAGAACAACCTACAAGAAGTACCTTCCATGAAACATCATTTTCACATAAATGCATTACCTTCCCATGTTTCCATATATCTAATTAAATTTAAGATATGTCAGGCAAGTTGAGGAGGAGCCACCAGTGTGTGAAATAACAGAAGACAAATCAAGAAATGAGAGAAATTTCAAACACATAAGAACATGGAATACCAAAAGGAAGATTTGCACTAGTGCCTTCCTTCAAGGTTTCAACATTTTGGGGAAAATTCTACCTACATTTATTTCAAAAATAAGCTTCTAATATTTTAATTTTATATCCTTTTATCATTGTATTTAAAGGTGACTAGGGGTTAAATTCACATGAAAACACGTCCATTTAGTAACCAACTTTGAAAACATTTTACGGGAAGCACAATTCCATTTCATGAAACCCATGTAATTACATTAACTGAATCTAACTCTTTGACATTGCTAATCATGCCAAAATGTAGAAAATATATATTCAGAAAGTAAATATACTATTATCTTCAAAATTCCAAGTGCAACAACAAATTAATCTTTCTGTAATTTCTTAAAATCAGAAACCAATAAAGATATATACCAAGCTTTCTAAACTTTGGACTTATGTTGAATACTTGCTTTAGTCCATCATCTACAATTTTTAGGCACTCCACTAAAGTAAATTTTCGTAACGGGCCTTGAGACCTTTTAACAAGTTTTCAGGGGGAACCATTAATGAGCCTTTCACTTAGAGGATACTCCACATGTATAGTTTTCCATAGACGAGGATCATATTTCACTACAGCATGCAGAGAATTGCAAAATTCTTCAATGGATAGAAGATCTTACAGGCCCAAATACCAAAGGGCGAAATGAAGCCCATCATGGGGTTATCTTTGTAATTCTCCACCACTGCTACCTTCAATACTTCCCAAAACAACCTTGATATCACCTTGAGCAATATGGAAAGAAACATAATAAGTTGATGTCTTCATAGAAGGATCTCCCAAAGAGGCTTGCACTCGAATATTACTAGTGTCATCCCTATATTTTCCAAGGCTCTCTTTCCATCTATCATGATTTTCCTCTAGCTCTCTCAGGAGTGTTGCTTCTCTAGAACCTTGGAAGTCTTCCAATAACGTACCAGATTTCGAGGATGTCAAATAAGCTCCCTTGTAGCTCGAATCCAAAAAATATATTTTATCAAGTAATTCATGCAGCTTAGTTGGTTCATCTTCATCACAAGAAGACATCAGATCACAAGTAGTATCTCTATGCTCAACCCAAATTGCTTCAATTGCATCATAAAAAAGGGTTTCATAATCCCGACAGCCAATTAATTATAATTAATAGGCTCATGGTAAGGCACCCACTCCCAATAGCTTTATGCTGAACTAGACATGTTTTAATGGTATACCAACCACGATCCACAATTCAACCTTGTAGTCAATTGGTCTTCTTGAAAGGTTGCATTGTCCTCAGTCAATATTTCCTTTGTCAAATCTTGATACATCTCCCTATAACAAGCATTCTCTTGAAAACTCTCATGTTCCTCCTACAAAATATTCATCCAATCAACGAATTTCATTCCAATCACCCTCAAAATTTCCATGCTAGTAAATTGGGGGTGAATGCAACCCAAAAACCTCCATTGCGCTCATCATTAGCGTAAATCGGGGGCGAATGCCATTCCAAAAGCCTCCAACCTAGTAAATCAGGGGCAAATGCAACCTAAAACCGTCCAAACCAGTAAATCGGTATTCGAATCCAACCTTTCATGTTTTATGTGCCCCAATTTTTTTGGGCTAAAACATATTAATTAATTATTTTTAAAATAATTTTTGGGATGGCTATACAAAAGGGGTTTATATAAAAAATTCACCCCTCCAAAATCTAAAACCCCTTAAATTTCGCCCCTAAAATTTTCCCTGATGTTTAGCAGAGAGATACAATGTTCCAATTCATCAACAATGACTTAAATTCAAACATTTGACTATCCAAGAATGAAATAACTAATATCCAATAAAATATGAGCTAAAATGTAAAATTTTGTCAACAATTCAATTCTACATTTATAGTCAAATTCAATAACAGCAATAACATCCTAATATTTCAACAGTCAATGTTCAACAGTCCTCCAAACAATTTGGTCAAAGAAATATCAAATTTAGCCTTCCAAAATTTGTCAACAAAAGTCAAAATAGTCATCAAATCCTAATATAAATTGGTCAAATTTAACCCTTTTAACTATAGAAACCTTAGTTCTAGGACTATATCAGCGCTGGTCAAACTTGCTCAGCCTTCTAGTCAACTTGGCCACTAAAAAGATCATAAATTTGGTAAAATGGGTCAAACTATCCACAATCAACACTATTCAATCAACCTTCAAATAGAAGTCAATGCACCAAAACAGAAAAAGCTTCCCTCCCTCCGCACATGTGGAGTCAACCCTACAATTTCAAATGTAGTATGAACCAATTCAAGAGAAGAGAGATGCGTGTGATGATGTATCAAAGTGATGTGACATGAGATATATTTATAAATCTCTCAAGGGGTTGAATTAGCTTTCCCAGATCAACTTGTATGTTTGTGCACATGTACGTTTCACCTTGAAAATTATATTTTTCCATGACCAAATTGATGAAAAATGTAGCAAGAAATTATCAATTTTATTTTTCCTTGATTAAATTGAGAAAATCTGAATTTCCATATAAGTAGAGAACTTAGATGAAGTTAAATTTTATGACATGGCCCGTGTCACATAATTTACTTAATAAATTCGAGTTGGAGGAGTTAGACTTCAGTTAAGCATGCATGTGATAAGGTCAGTTATCTAAGGTTGTTTTCAATTAAACTAGTTATAACTGTTGAAGGAACTAGTGAAAGGTCAGTTAAGCAATGGGACTTTAGTTAAACTCAATGATCATCTAGTTAACTAATCAATCATCCCCAAATAGATTATGCATGCAAAGCATTTGAGTTCACTAGGCCTGTTGGAGATTCCAAGGCAGTGTAACATCAATTATAGATTAGTATTGAGTGTACAAGTGTTGCATGCAGTCATACGATCGTTGATCAACCTAAGGAATTGCTCCATCCATTTTTTATAAATTTGTAAATAATGGGGGCCTAATTTCTCAAGGAACAATGAAAGGAATAGGAGCTCAAGTAGAGGAAGAAATTGACTAAGTTTGGGTGAAATGTTCTCAGTGAGTAGAGAGATAGTTTATTCACTTGCAGGTTGTGACCAGTTGAGAAAATCAATCGTAATACATATTTATTCATCAGATTAATGCAAGTAGGCATTGGGGTTTTTATCATATTTCTTTCACCAGGAAAAATACTATTTTCATGTGTGTGATTTATTATTGTATGTATGAAATTATTGTTCTAGATTGTGAATTAATTTCTGCAGATAAGTAAAGTATGTTTGTGTCTTGTGATTTTGAATAAAATTTCATGAAAAGTTGAAATCTACAAAATAATTTCTACATGGTATCAAATAAATATTCACATTAGAGAAGGAATTTCGAAGTTTTCTCTTAGGAGGATCAAATTTGGAGCTCATTGCAGTAGGATCTCTTCAGAGCTGAGAATATGGCCTTCAATGGACTGAGGCTAGAGTATGCCTTGGAATGCAACTCTAATTTTATTGCATGGAGGCGGTATTGGATGACAATCGATTGCTAGAACACATCAAGATAAATTTTGAAAATATGATAGAATATGATGCCCAAAACCTTTCTTAGTGGAAGAGAGATGTAGCCAAGGCGATGAGAATAATATTGGGAGTACCGGATCACATTGTCACCAATATCCATGGGAAATAAATTCCTTATGATATGTGGAGGGGATTGAAAAATTTGTTCCATAATAAAAACGACAATAGGAAATTGGCGCTCAAGGATAAACTATGAAATATCAAGATGCAGAAGAATGACACTATTCAATAGTATCTGAGAAGGTTCACACAAGTTTATGATGAGCTTGCAGGAGTAGGTGTTATTGTTTTGGATGATGACTTGGTAATCCTATCCATTTTTGGCATTCCCAAGAGCTAACATAGCTATCAAGATTTGGTGAACGAGAGGTAGAACTATTGAATTGGGAGCGCTTATGGTCCAATTTGGTACAAGAGGAAATAAAGTAGAGTACCATAGATGGAACTTCATCCAAGGGAGAGGATAAAGAAAATTTTTCATTGGATGTGTTCGATGATTTGTCACCCTCCTAGAGACACGAGAGTTGCCATAGACTAGTGCCTATGACATCTTAATATAGCAAGGAGCCCCTTTATAGTTTGGGTTGTCGATCCAAGAACTCACTTACACTATCTCTTGCTTGAACAAGGAAATTAGATTAGAATGGGACCAATCTCTCTCAGAAGCTGATACAAAGATAAGAATAGTGTAGGAACATCATGTAAAACTCCAATACAAAGGCATCAGACAGTTAAGAGACATTTTACTGTAAAGAAGGCCGGTTCAAATAATATATCACAGAAATCAAATATCAGGAAGTGAGTGCAGTGAGGAAACATAAGAAGATATTAGCTGGCATGAGACTGATACCCAAATACACAACAGAACCATATAAGGGCGCACCAATTTACGAATCCTTATATGACAATGGCGTTTTAAAAGCACCCTCCTCAAGCAACTAATATAGCAGAAAATATGGAAAGAGTGAACATGGAATAGTATATCATGACTAGGCCTATTTAAAGCGCTTGACTAATTCCAGAAAGGGCATCAACAAGGATGAATCCTTACTGCAAACTAGTGAGCCACTCGCATTCTAGAACATGATACAAGAAGATAAATAGCATGAAAGAGATATTGTATTAACACATAAGAGAAATTACATACTGTGAGATACCAGAGACCAAAATCCTCATTACAGTTATAACCCCTCCTCACTGAGACCCTACGGGCTCTGAACCTTCATACAGAAATATTACAGAATGTATGCAAAAGCCTTTTCACTGCACAGTTTGCTGATAGAAATCTGGAACCCTTACAATGTCTTCTTTTTCGGGTCTTTATAGGAAAGATGGAGAGTTCTAGAGGAGGAGGTAGATGAAGTACATTTAATGACTCAGTTTGAATTAAAATGGCGGAAAACATTCGCGCCCATACTATGAATGACTAACTATAAATGACTATACTTAGCAATCTATCTATGGAAATAAATGCTGGGAGATAAAGATCTCCTTATATACATGACGCAACTAATAAAATATATACATTGTATTGCCTTCGGCTGAGGGAAAATCTGCTGCCAAAAGAGTCCTGAGATAATCTGCAGTTCGGTACTGTACTCTCGGCCCTCGATTTTGGATTCGAATCCTGGATCTTTATTGCAGAGCGAATTTCTCTGGAGGGTTCTGTGAATGTGTTTCTTTGTCTTCTTTAATAGTGGTCATTTCACGCACCTACCCTCAGCTTCTTCATTAAATTTCACCCACAGAAGACCGCCTTTCATGGGCTCTAAATCTTTGCAACCGCGGTGGTGAATTAAAACGCCCCCCTGTTATCTTGAAACCTGCAAAACCCATGAACATATTAGAAAAACCAGACATAGAGGTGTGAGGTGTGAAGGTGGGGATGGAGACGACATCGTGGACATGGACAGGAGATGGAAACAGGCAGGGTGGCGGAAGGAAAATCATGGAGGTGTTGATAAATAGACGAGCTGTGGGTTTTCTACGTAACACCGTCTGGACGGAATGAATAACGACAAATGCGAATGAAAACACATAGGCGAACACAAATATATATATATACATAACGGGGGAAAATATCTTAGACGTACGGGGGTGAACACGTGGGCGTATGGACGACAAGTGGGAGAACGACGTGGCGGAGTCAACGGGTGGAAGTGAGTGAGAGCGACACGATGGCGGGCCCTATGTCATAGCAGACAAGTGATAACGCGTGGGCAACTCTGACACACATCTACCGTTGGATGAAGATCGGTAGATCGAACGGTTCTGATGGATTCCGCTGCCCGGCCCCGGTACAGCCTTTAACGCGCAGGGGAAAAGCAGTTTTCCACCCGTACTGAGGACACGCGGCAGTGGATTTGTGGCGTTGCTGCCCCTGCGGTAAATACCGCCGTGTCGACGAGAGTGGTGCAGGGGTTACCATGGTTTCCTGCGCGAGGCCCTCCGCACTGGTTGATTACTGCACCGTTGATTTGGACTTTGATCGGACGGCCACCATTGCGCCCGATCGTTAAAATGATAGGCCCCTTTTCTTTTTGGCTTACGGTCCCCGGCCTCCGATCGTATGACAGCAACAGGGAGAGGGGCTTAGGACTTGGGGGCTTCGGCCCGATATATTTAAATTGCGGGCTTTAAACCTTTGGACAATGTATTTTCGGAGCGGAAAAGGTGGCGATGAGCACGACATGAAGGTTTCTGGTCGCGAATAATGTTTGCAGCACATTTAGAAGGGACCAGTGGTCAAAATTTAAATGGAGGGGAAAAATGTACAACATCGGCTCCATCTGGGGACGACATGTTCGTCCTCGGGCATGTCGAGAACACACAAACCACCTAATAGTTCACTCTGTTCTTCCATTCCCCTGCTCTTCTCCTTCAGGTAATTATCAGCATTCTTTTCTCTATAAAAATCAAAACAACTTGTATACAGTATATACAGTAGGGCATTTCCAGCCTGGGTCAGAATTGGAAATATGGCTTGAGGAATTGGCCATTCACAGGTGCGTCCAACAAATCACCCTATAGATTCTCTAAAGAAAAGGTGTTGTTTCTTCCCAGCTTCACTATTTTGAATAGCCCAAACCAAAGTGGATCAAACTTAGCATGCCTGCCCTTTTCTGCTCTGCGAACATCCCATCTGAGAACTAGGTCTCCAACTTGAAAATTTCTATCCTTTTCATGCTGATCAAAGACATTCTTCATTTTTTCCTGATACTCTATCAATCTCTGATTTACCTGGTTCCGTGTTTCTTCCAATTCAACCAATTGATTAATTCTTCTGATCATGTCATCTGGTTCTTCCTGATTCTCCTGCATAAAGCGTGCCACTGGCAATGCCAATTGCAAAGGAAACATTGCAGCCCGCCCATACACCAGCTCATAGGGTGACTTCCCTGTTGCTCTTTTGTTGGTTATCCTATTTTCCCATAGAGCAAACTTCAATTGAGAGTCCCAATTCTTCTGATTTTCACTTATTGTTTTCTTCAGGGCTCTCACCAGGGTTTTATTAGATGACTCTGCTAGACCATTTCCCTGTGGATAGTATGCTGTGGAATGAGTTAGGATGATGTTATACCTTTGACAAAAATTCACAAATCTGGCAGACTTGAAAGCCTGTGCATTGTCAGTTACAATTCTGGCAGGACAGCCAAACCTAGATATGATATTATCTTCTATAAACTTCATTATTACAGCATCTGTAGCATTTCTTATAGGTATGGCTTCCACCCATTTTGTAAAATAGTCTGTGGCTGTCACTATCCATTTATGTTGGCCACTTGATGGGGGATGTATCTCTCCTATAAAATCTAATCCCCATTTCTGAAATGGTTCATTTACATGAATGGGAATCAGGGGTAGTGCTGCTAATTTATGCCTTTCTGCAAATCTTTGGCACTTGTCACATGCTCTGACCCAAGCAAAAGTATCTGAATACAATTTTGGCTAGTAAAAACCAGCCTTCAAGATTTTATGAGTTGTTGCCCTCCAGTTGTAATGTCCTCCGCATATTCCATCATGGAATTCTATCATTACATTTTGCACTTCATTTTCCATGAGGCATAACAGCAATATACCCAGAGGATCTCTCCAATAGAGCTGTCCATTAGCAATTACATATTTCTGAGACTTCATCCTTACAGCTCTGTATTTCACCTTGTCACAACTGGGAGGACAACTTAGAGTTAAAAGGTATTCAACAATTTCTTTGTACCAAGGGCTAGTTAGGTATTTCACATGTATCTTTTGAGTGGCCATTTCTAGTCCTTGCTGCTCCTCTTCTTTTTCTGATTCTTCATTTGCTATCATAGATAGATTAATGCCCAAAGCTTGATGATTTGATTCAGATAACATCTCGACAAGTCCCTGTCCTTTTATCAACTTAGTAGGCCTTATGTCCAAATCATACTCTTGAATTTTTGCAATCCATCTTCCTCTTCTACCTTCGCTGTCTTCCTGAACCAGAATGTCTTTGATAGCTGCTGTGGGAACATAAGCAGTAATGTGAGATTGCAAAATATATACTCTAAAAGCTTTAAGGGACTTTACCAGGGCATATGCCTATTCCTCCAGTATATTGTATTTTAATTCAGCATCATAAAGTACTTGGCTGAAGAAAGCTATGGGTTGTTCATATCCCTCTTCATTTTTCTGCAATAACACTCCGGCAATTGTGTGAGGGGAAGCAAATGAGAATATCATGAATGGATTTTTGTAATCAGGTCCTGCTAGTACAGGAGCTTCAGAAAATGCCTGTTTTATCCTTGTGAATGCAACTCTAGACTCCTGGGACCATTTTACTTCATTCTCCTTTTTCAACATATTAGTTATATGCCTAACTATCTCTGCATAGTTAGGAATAAATCTTCTTAGAAAATTAATTCGGCCTAAAAATACCTGTACTTCTTTCTTATTCCTGGGCAGAGGAATGTTGTTTATTACTTCAACTCTTCTAGGGTCTATTTTCACACCATCCTTCATTACAATGTGCCCTAAAAGTTTTCCCTCATCTAATGCAAATAAGGACTTTTGAGGATTGAGAGAAAGTTCGAACCTTCTGCATTTTTCAAAAGTTATTTTCAAATGCTCAATATGCTCATCATCGTTCTTTGAGAATACTGTGATGTCTTCGAGATATACCACCAGAAACTTGTCCTGCTCCCCAACAAAGGCTATGTCCATTGCCCTCTGAAAAGTAGCTCCTGCATTAATTAATCTGAATGGCATCCTAGCATACATAAAGGTTCCCCATGGTGTAGTGAATGCAGTTTTCTTCTGATCTTCTGGGAATACAGCTACTTGATTATAACCAAAAAATCCATCCATCATTGACATTCTGGATGCTCCCACTACTTTCTGCAGGATGTGGTCCATTTTAGGCAGTGGGTAATTATCCTTGAGAGATGCTCTGTTCAAATTCCTGAAATCCACACACGGCCTTATTTCTCCATTTTTCTTTCGAACAAGAACAAGATTTGCTACCCGTTCTGAGTATCTCAAAGGTACAATTATTTTGGCTCTCATCAGCTTCTTAACTTCTTTTTCAATAGAGGGGAGCAGCAAAGGATTGATCTGTCGGAGCTTCTCCTTATAAGGCTTTGCATCTTCCCTCAGTGGAATTTTATGCTGCATAATATTTACATCAAAATTTTTTAGGTCCTAATAGGACCAAGCAAAAACATCTTTATAAGATTGAAATAATTTCAGATATTTTTCTTTGTATTCTTCCAGGACTCTTTTAGATAATTTAACAATTTTTGGATTAGCAGAAGTACCCAGATTCAAATCTCCTACTTGATCTTCTTCTATTACTTTGTTTGGCTGCATTGGAATATCATCTTTGTTAAATAATCTTTCTAGAGGCACTAGCCCTCTAGGGATAACATTTCCTCTTAACCGCAGCACTTTATTTCCTGCTATATTCTCTTCCCATTTATTTTCTGCAATATTCTCATCTTCTTCCTCCCCATTATCATCAATCTCCATGTTAAAGAATTCTCCCACCGTCTTCATGAATCTCTTCATTTGTTCGTCATCTTCAAAAACACTGCGGTCTTTACATTATACCAGAGCGGATGGTGCAGTACAATACCTCCACCTCATATCTTAAAAGTGGATTTTGAGGAGGATGGA
Source organism: Pinus albicaulis (assembly GCA_034641835.2). Lineage (NCBI taxonomy): Eukaryota > Viridiplantae > Streptophyta > Pinopsida > Pinales > Pinaceae > Pinus > Pinus albicaulis. Next base: position 129,813 of record JAXQQM020085905.1, on the reverse strand, counting down.
ATGTATTGGCAGCTACAGCAAGAGAATCTGCTATTCTGTTTTTTTCCCTGGGCATGAACTGTATATTAAATGCTGAGAAGAAATTTTCCATCATGTCCCATACTTCGTTTCTATAAGCTCTGAGCCGAGGATGCTTGGTTTGGCATTGATTTTTGATCTGTCTCACTACCAGCTCAGAGTCTCCCAAGACTTTTAAACATTGGATGCCCATGTTTTTGGCTGTTTGCAGTCCCAATAATAGTGCCTCATATTCAGCTACATTGTTGGTAGCCTCATATTCTAGTTTGAAGGACAGTGGCACCCATCTTCCTGTAGGAGAAATCAACAATACCCCAGCTCCATTGCCTTCTCTTGAGTTTGCTCCATCAAAATGCAAAGTCCAAATTTCTGATTCCTGATCTCCTTTAGGCTGCTCAGCTTGAATTTGACCAAAGAGGGGCTCATGAGCATAATTTTGATTTTCTTCTAACATCAAGCATGAGAAGTCTCCCTCTTTGTTATAAACTGGAGAGTTCTCTGAGCAGTCAGCCTTAGTTACCATTTTAACAAATCTAGTCTCCCTGTATAACCTCCTTTCTTGACCTCCGAAGACTGGGACAGTAGCATATGTTAAATCCAATTTAATTGATCCCCCAATATTTGTACCCCAGGACCTTGACAGCAGCATGCCAAAGCGGGCTGGGATATCAGCGACCACAATGTCCATGACCACACTCTTTGCTGGAATTTGGGCCAAATTGACCACTAAGTCTTTAATCATTCCCAAGCATTTAACTCTTTTGGAATCAAATGAATATAAATCTTTATATGGTCTTGTAATTTGCAGCCCTAGTTGCTCCATGACAGACAAAGGCATAAGATTATGGGAAGCCCCAGAATCTAACATACAATTGTGTAGCAGCAGGTCATGAATGACTAGGGACACATAAAAGGGAGGAGTAGAAGGGTCTATCTCCTCGACATGTGGGCCAAAGACTACCATGGGTCTTTCTTCTTGAAGATTTAAACTATCAGGTGCAATTGGTAGTTCAGGAGGAAGTATAAAGGAAGTGACTTGAGACTGATATGCAGGCTGCTTTAATAATTCAGTCAAGGGGACAGGAATCTTAATCTTCTCAAGCTCTTTTTGCAAATTGAAAGCAGATGGGGGCTTTTCTATCACTACTTCTTTTGACTCCTTATTTTCAGCTGAAGACCTAATTTCTTTTGACACTGGCTCAGCATTAGGTGGACTGGCTATTTTCGAAGAAGAAGGATCCTGATCATTAGACTGCAAGGGAATGTTTAAAGGATTCTTACCTTTTTCTGCATTCTTCTTTGTTGCTGATTTTTTTATAACAAATGCTTCTTTCTGAGGTGGCTCTTCTTCTTGGTCTTGAGTTCTGGTCCTCTTTCTTGAAGATCTGAGATCATATTTTACATTAAATTGTGCTTGCATGAAATCAGCAAACTGCTTGCAATAATGATCAATCTCTGCTTCTTCATCTTCATCTTGCAACGGGCATTCCATATCATCATTATTTGAAAAAGCCAGATTTGAATCTTCTAATCCATAAGCTGCATCTCCAGTGGAGTCATCTGCTGGTCCTTCCAGGTATAAGGGATGAGGTACCTGGTCTTGTTGTTCTTTTGCTTCTCTCGACAATATCTGCAATGGGGGTCTTCTATATTGAGGATTGTATCCTCTGTTTGGAGCATTGTAATAGTTCTTGGGAGCTGCATTTTTAGCTTCCAGTTCAATCTTGACCATCTTCTTTATCATTTTACTTATTTCATCCATTTTATCTGAATCTTTTTCCTGATTAGAGGTGGAAACTTCTTCTTTGCCTCTCCTCCTAGTATCTTGTTCAATTTTTCCTTTTAACTTCCCAGTGGAGGCAAAGTTTGCTTCCAATTCCAGAGCATCTGACTGTGCATCATCTAAAGTGGCAGGTTTTCTTTCTCTCAACGAGAATCCAAAGTCAAAATCAAAGGCTGCTATAAAAATTATCTTGGCAGTAGCTTCATGGGGCTTCATTTCAGGAGGCAGGCTCAGATATAACTTGTTGAATCTTTTGATAAACTTTGATACCCCTTCATTCTGTTTCTTCTTCATAGTATTAAACTCAGTAAGACATTGACCATGATCTTTCTTTTCTCCCCACTTCCTGAGAAAAGTATTTTCCATCTGGTCCCAGGTGGTCACAGAACGATTCCCCAATGTCTTGAACCATTTTCTGGCTTCACCTTCCAAAGACTGTACAAACAAACTCAAGACCACATCCAAATGTTCAACATTTAAGTTTTCTACAAAAGAGCAGAAGGTCTCGAGATGTTTCTGAGCATCAATTTAATTTTCACAATTAAATCTCGGCAGAATCTTCAGATAATCCTGTGGCATATCATTCAGCACTTGGGGTAAGGCCAGAGGAGCATATTTGTTCAATAGAAAAGCAGGAACATTGGCCATTGGGGGAGGTGGGGGTTGTACAACAGTCTGAGCAACAAATGAAGGGAGAGGAGTAGGAGGAAGTGGAGTATGAATAACAATGGGAATATATTGCACAGAAGCCTGAGGTGTAGATGGAAATAACTCTCGGTTAACAGCAGCTACTTCTGTGACCTCTTTAATTTCTTCAGCCTCGAACGTAGGATGAGAATCTTCTTCAATCGAAGTACTTCCCCTACGTGGAGTCTCCGAGTAAAACTCGGGATTTTCTGTTCTAACTTCTTGAGAAGAAGAGGGCGGATAATCTTCAACGAATATCTGTGGTTTTCAAAGACAGCCCACTTCCTTCCAAACCTCAGAATAATCTTCGAAGTCGACATGTAAGATGCTTTCGACCGAGATGTATCTCGACCAAATGGCTTACGAGGAGCCAGGACTTACCAATAAATTTATTCAAATAAAGACCAAAAGGGAGTCGCCAAGGTGAGATATGCAACTCTTCAACTCTCCGTGCTCACCCGATTAGAGAGTGAAAACAAATTGTTTCAAACCCGTGGAAACCGATATTCTTGAATTCGTTCCCGGTAATGGAGCCTAAAGATGTTGTGAATGATTTGTCACTTCAGAGACAAACTTCAGTTGCAAAAGACCAGTTGCCTAGGACATCTTAATATAGCAAGGAGCCTTTTATAGTTTGGGTTGTCAGTCCAAGAACTCACTTACTATCTCTTGTTTGAACAAGGAAATTAGATTAGAATGGGACCAATCTCTCTCAGAAGCTGGTACAAAGATAAGGACAGTGTAGGGACATCATGTAAAACTCCAATACAAAGGCATCAGACAGTTAAGAGACCACTTTTTGTAAAGAGGGCCGATGCAGATAATATATCACAGAAATCAAATATCAGGAGGTGAGCGCAGTGAGGAAACATAAGAAGATATTAGCTAACATGAGATTGATACCCAGATACACAACAGAACCATATAAGGGCGCACCAATTTACGAATCCTTATATGACAATGGAATTTTAAAAGCACCCTCCTCAAGCAACTAATATAGCAGAAAATATGGAATGAGTGAACATGGAACAGTATACCATGACTAGGCCTATTTAAAGCACTTGACTAATTCCAGAAAGGGCATCAACAAGGATGAATCCTTACTACAAACTAGTGAGCCACTCGCATTCTAGAACATGATACAAGAAGATAAATAGCATGAAAGAGATATTGTATTAACACATAAGAGAAATTACATACTGTGAGATACCAGAGACCAGAATCCTCATTACAATTATAACCCCTCCTCACTGAGACCCTACGGGCTCTGAAACTTCATACAGGAAATATTACAAGATGTATACAAGAGCCTTTTCACTGCACAGTTTGCTGATAGAAATCTGGAACCCTTACAATGTCTTCTTTTCGGGTCTTTATAGGAAATATGGAGAGTTCTAGAGGAGGAGGTAGATGAAGCACAATTAATGACTCAATTTGAATAAAATGGCGGAAAACATTCGCGCCCTCTCTATGAATGACTGACTATAAATGAACGTACTTAACCGACTGTCTAAAGAAATAAATGCTAGGAGATGAAAATCTCCTTATATACATGACATAAATAATAAAATATATACAATGTGTTGCCTGCAGCTGAGGGAAAATCTGCTGCCGTAAGAGCCCTGAGATAATCTGCGATTCTGTACTGTACTCTCGGCTCTTAGCTTTGGATTTGAATTCTGGATCTTTAATGCGGGGCGAGTTTCTCTGGAGGGTTCTGTAGGTTCATATCTTTGTCTTCTTTAATGGCGGTCATTTCTCACACCAACCCTCAGCTTATTCATTAAATTTCACCCACAGAAGACCGCCTTTCATGGGCTCTAAATCTTTGCAACCGCGGTGGTGAATTAAAACGCCCCCCTGTTATCTTGAAACCTGCAAAACCCATGAAAATATTAGAAAAACCAGACACAGAGGTGTGAGGTATGAAGGTGGAGATGGAGACGACATCGTGGACATGGACAGGAGACGGAAACAGGCAGGGTGGCAGAAGGAAAATCATGGAGGTGTTGATAAATAGATGAGCTGTGGGTTTTCTACGTAACACGGTCTGGACGGAATGAATAACGACAAATGCGAATGAAAACACACAGGAGAACACAAATATATATATATATATATATATATATATATATATATACATAACGGGGTAAAATATCTTAGACGTACGGGGGTGAACACGTGGGCGTATGGAGGACAAGTGGGAGAACGACGTGGCGGAGTCAACGGGTGGAAGTGAGTGAGAGCGACACGATGGCGGGCCCTATGTCATAGCGGACAAGTGATAACGCGTGGGCAACTCTGACACACATCTGCCGTTGGATGAAGATCGGTAGATCAGACGGTTCTGACGGATTCCGCTGCCCGGCCCTGGTACAGCCTTTAACGCGTGGGAGAAAAACGGTTTCCCGCCCGTACCAAAGACACGCGGCATATGATTTATGGCATCGCTACTCCTGTGGTAAATACCGCCGCTTCGATGAAAGTGGTGCGGGGGAATACCACCAGTTTCCGGCGCGCGGGGCCCTCCACACTGGCTGGTTGCCGCACCGTTGATTTGGACTTTGATCGGACGGCCACCATTGCGCCCGATCATTAAAATGATAGGCCCCTTTTCTTTTTGGCTTATGGTCCCGACCTCTCGGTCGTATGACGTTGGGGCCGCGGAGAGGGGGCGCAGGGATCAGTTTTTACCGATAAATTTAAATTGCGGGTTTTTATCATTTGGACAGTGCATTTCGGAGCGGAAAAGGTGGCGATGAGAACGACGTGGAGGTTTTTGATCACGAAAGATGTTTGCAGCAAATTTAAAAGGGGCGAGTGGTCAAAATTTAAATGGAGGGGGAAAATGTCTAACAGATGGAAAGGAAAATAAGGGAAAAGGGAATAAATCGCAATCCAAACCAGAATCCATTCATGGGGGAAGAAGAAATATTTGTCAAAAATTAAATGCTTCCATTGTCATGAATTCGAGCATTATTCCATGAAGTTTCCAACAAGAAGACCTTAAGAGGAGAAGTAGGTGAAGCTTTAGATTCACAGTTCGATCTTGACTTTACCTTCATTTCATGCATGACCAAAAAAATGAGATGGGGAGCGTGTGGGTAATTTGACTGAGGTGCATCGTTCAACTTGACATGGTGTAGAGATTTTTTTTTCGGGTTGACTCCGGAAGAAAATATTTGGAGATGCACATAGAGATGGGTATGAGGGAAGGTATGGCGTGAATCGGGGTTCGTACAATGTCCTTTTAGAGGGAGTCAAGGATCCTCTCGGGCCCAAGGATGCCGTGTTTGTCTGGCCCAAATAAAAATCTCATCTTTGTAGCAGTTTTGGAAGACCGCGGTTATGATGTGATCTTCAACAAAGGTAAAGCCTTTTCGAGACACATAGCCATTGGACAGGTGAAGCAAATTGGGATTCATGTGAAGAACTTGTATAAACTTGATGTGGAAAACTATTTTTCAATTTTTCATTAAGCACTAAGGAAAAGAAGGTGCAAATCCATGATGTTTGCAATATAAATCGTGTGGAATTTTCAAAGGTTGGGTCCACAAACTGAGCTCTCGTACAAAAGGAATAAAATATATGTGGCAATTTAGCTTGAAGCAGCTGCACACATGGTTGCAAGTCAAACAACATGTGAGGCATCCTGATGAGAACATACTTGTTGGATCGTTTGGTCAAATGATTGATCCAAATGTGATCTATTGTGACAATTAAAGCTACATTAAGCTCTCTAAGAATCTTGTTTTTCACAATCGATCCAAGCATATAGATATCCAAAATACCATTTTCTTAGGATTGTGTAGAGGAAAATAATATTGTAGCAAGACATCGTGAAAGAGGGAAGTTTGAGTTCTGCAGGTGTAGGATAGGGGTGGTTGATAATCCCTTTCTTGCTGAGAGGGAGTGTTGAAAAATGTAGGAAGAAATTTTCAATTTGATTTTTCGTTGATTAAATTAAGAAAATTCAAATTTCCACATTAGCAGACAACTTGGATGCAATTAACTTGTGTGACATGGCTTTTGTCACCCAGTTTACTCAGTAAATTTGATTTGGAAGAGTTATATTTCAGTTAAGTGTGTGTGATTGTTAATTTTTAGCAATCAAGGTAAGTTATCTAAGGTTGTTTTTAGTTAAACTAGTTCTAACTGTTGAAGGAGCTAGTGGAAGATTAGTTGAGCAGTGGGACTTTAGTCAAACTTAATGATCATCTAGTTAATTGATCAATCAACCCAAAATATCTATTCCATGCAAAGAATTTGAGTTCCAAGGTAGTGTAACATCAATTTTTGATTTGAAAATGGGTTGGATAACTTGTTATGCTTTCCAAGAACCTTCCACTCAGTTAAACAAATAAAAGATCTAGCTTATACTTGACTTGTGCAGAAATTTATACTTGAAACAGGTGTATGTTTTATAACTGTTTAAGTGCTTTAAGTCCATTTTTTTTTGCTGATATTAAACATGTGCAACAACCATATAATGCAAAAAATAAACATCAACACATGACAACAAATTTAATCTAGGAGTTCATCCGAATATCGTGGGCTACGTCTCCTTGAGCTCTTGTCATCTTGACTTGGCTCTTTGGGATTATGGAAAATTTCTTTTACAAGTTACAAAATAAAATCCAAAGGTTAAATTAACTGAACCAATGGGTTTATAATACCATTTATATCCCTGTCATGGCTATCATCACTCTGAAAACAAATCTAGGCATCCTTAGAGTTGATTCCTTTTGTCGGTGCTCTTGAGCTTATCTGAGATTCTTGATGGCACTAAATCCTTCCGAATTATTTTTATGTCTCTAAAACATCACCTACTATCTCCAGCACATATCAGACCTCCAAAATGGACTGATAATTTTCTCAAAATGAGTACTCGCTCCCCAATCTAGGCCTCCATCCACTAATGACCCTAGGCTGCCCAAATCTTCCCTGTAGGTTCTTAACCTTAAATTTCTTGAAATTACTTTGAAAATCCCTTGAATGGATTCATAATTTCAAAAATAGTCAGAATAGACTATTGGTTAGCTGAGTTTGGCCTCCGACTACTCCGGTTTCGCCTCCAACACCTGGTGGCACCCTGTGGCTCTAGGGTCAAGAAAACTTCTCTGTGGCTTCTTGAGCTCTAGAAGTCCTCCAAATATTTTGAAAAATCCATTAATGGATTTAGAATTCTAATTAAAGTTAGAAATGACTATTGGTTTGCTGAATAAGGCCTCTAGCTGCCCTGGCTAGGCCTCAAAATACTGCGGGCACTTGCTGGCCCTCATGGCCCCTAGAACTTATATGAAGAAACTCGACTTTAAAAAGTCCTCTAAAGGCTCTGAAAACCACACCATTAGTTCCAGAATGTTTGAAACATCCAAAATTGACTATTGGCTTCCTTAAAAAGGCCTATAGCTACACTGGCTAGGCCTCAAACTATTGCTAGCCCTTGGTGGCCCTGGTGGCCCCTTGAACTTCTCTGAAGAAAAAACCTACTCAAAGGTCCTCTGATGGCTCTAAAATCCTCACCAACGAGTATGGAATTTCCAAGAAAGTCGAAATTGATTATTCACACTACAAAATTGGTTGAATCTAGCTCCAGATAAAGCCTAAACTCATTTTTCCTAGTGTCCCCTAAAAATCCTCCACAAACTTTGGGGACTGTAGTTAAACTCCATTTAAACTGGCCAAATATCAAAATTTGGTGGGCGTTATTTAAAATCCGCCAAGTCTTCTAACCATATCATTAAACTGAGGGTGGTTAGGTTGGACACGTGTCCGCCTAAAACTCTGCGATCTTCAAAGGCGGTTAACGTAACTGTTTTGCAACCATCACATTTCGCAAATGTCAAAGCAATTACCGCATGTGATAGGGGTTAAGCGGTTAGGTTTAAATGTCAGCAAAAACATCAAGAATTAACTGCCAGACATTACATGTAATGTTGTGGTTTAAGATGTGATTACTCCATTGGGGCCGTAAACGTTGACGGTCCTAGGCTAAGGACGTATGGGGGGGATAGCCCCCTTTGACCCCCAAATGAAAAATGGTTAAACCATAAAACAAACGCCGAATACCATATCGTTAAGAAGCTTTGGTAGCCCAATTGGTAAAGGTGTGGGCGTTGTAGGCGAGAGGTTATGCAGACATCTCCGGTCCACTCCAAAAAGTTTACTGCACCATTCCTGGGCCACGTGGCGGCCTGTGGGCATGCAGCATGGCAGCCTATGATTGGCTTAAAACCACATCATACAGAAAACAACGAACCACAACGTGCCACTTGGCATTCACTGGTTGGTGCAGAAGGAATATTTCAAGGAATATTTTGAGGAATATTCCAAGAATATTCCTTGGAATATTCCAAGAATATTCCTTTTTTTAATATCCAAAACCAGTCAAACTTGGTCAAAAGACAGAAATTGCAATTTACTGGACTTTTCAAATTGCGATAACTTCTTCATACAGTGTCGGTTTTTCGAATCGTTCATGGTGCTGGAATCGGGGAGACGAGATCTGTTCGGTAGCTCAAGTTTGTCACACTTTCGAACACTTTGAAATTTGAGCTATCACTTAGGTCCTTGATCCAAATTTGATCACGCCTCTCCATTGGGAATATTTTGGACCCAAAAATACTGATATAATGATCTGTATAGTAGATGAGAGTACAACACCCTCAATTTTTCAACATCCATACACTTTTATTTGCATGGTTTAGTGCCTTTGAAACACAACTCAAAGGTAGTCAACGCTTCCCTTCCTTAATGCTCTTGTCCTCCTGTCAAGAATTTTCTTCCTTGAACTCACTCAGAAATTTCTGGTCAGAAATTTTCAGAAGGTAGCTAAACATAATTTCCTTCATCATCGATCCAAGGTGGGTCAAACAAGCGTGAGATTACAACATAAATACATGCATACTTCACTGAAATTTGCATATGTACAAATGAAAGTATGTCTTACTGTGTCAAGAAGTCAAACCACTTCTTACCAAGCCACTTCCACGATGAATTTTGCTACTGAAAATATTCTTCATGTGAAACATTTGTTCTCACATCAGCGATGGAATATTTGGTTCCCATTTCGCCCGTCTTTCTATCCTATTGCCTCATGTTCTTGGGATGATTAATTGGATGAAATGTCCAACAATGGGAAACAACATGTCCCCTCTTTTGGAAATTTGTGCAAGTCTTATGCACCTTCTTTGCAAGTTTCCTTTGCCTCAACAATTTCCTGTATGCCTTCATCCTCTTCCAGCATTTTGAAGCATCATAGTTACACAGACCACAATATGCACAACAACTCTTTCTTCCATTCAAGCATGCATATTTTACATGCTTATCAGAAACATAATCAACTTCACTATGGGAATAATTATACCTCAAATGTTGATTTGCATGTCCATCCTTTTTACCTTCTTGAGGAGATGAAATAGTAGAGGTTCTAGCTTTCTCTTGAAGACTAACATCCGTGTTCTTGTCTTGATAGTTTTTTGAACTCTCATGCTCGCCATAAGTTTCATGTCTACAATCTTCTTGCTAAAACATAGGCTTCAAACAATGGCAATCAACTTGAAAACAAACTTGACATGTTTGTGGTTTAGAACTTGTAACATAAGTTCTTTTTGAAGTTGTCTCACATGCCTTCATGGCTGTAGATTTTTCTCCATTAGAGTGAACATAACCAAGACCAAATTTCTTAGGTCTTTCCTCCACAAAAATAGGATCAATCATGCCTTGTGCATGTTTGTCTAAACCCTTGCCTTCATATCCCATTTTAAACATCAACTTGGACCCTATATGTAGAAATTATACAAGATGCATGTATATTACCGGACTCCCTTGATCTAAAAAATGATTCTTATGTTAAATACATAATCCTTCCACTTAATTCTTTGCGGAAATTAATTCGCCAATTGCAAAACACATATGAAGCAAATCAATCGCACATAACAAGAATGTTTTACCGGGAAAGCTTAAAGCTAAAAACCCCAACTATCATATATTATGTATATCAATGGAACATGTAACAATCTCATAAAAGCTTAGTACATCAAGCTCTCAGTACAATCAACAATCGTCACACACTATCATGCAGAAATTTGCATATCTTTGCACCAATTTCTTGCCTCCCGACAAATTTCGCCTCCATTGCACAATCCCCGAAGAAGATCCTTTAATGAATTTGATCTTGTCTTGCCCGATCGTTATAACTCATTATAAATCTAATAAAACCAGGTAGATGCATTGAATGCATCACTATAGTCACAACAGATATTCCATCTCACCCTTTCACCTATCTCTCCACTGGGTCTCCACTGGAACTCACATGCAAGTAGTTAACTGCTGTATTTGTTCAATTCCAAGTGATTCTCTAGTTGTGAATTAATTAAATAATTAATTCACTGAACTCTCACTAGTGTATCTTCAATTAGAATTAGATACAACTAGCACAACTAAGTTTAACTCACTTAACTGAGTTAAACTAAATAACAACTCACATAACTACTCTTCCAACTCTGTCACAACTTGCCACTATCAGTTATAACTGAGTCCTCCATGCATGAGTCACCAACCACCCTAGGAATTGCGTAATTCCTTTAGCCCACTGATGTGCCACACCTATTCACTAAAATAAAGTGCTCCAAGAGAATAAGTTGATATTTAGAGTTTGATTATTATTAAGGGCTAATAATAATCGACATGTATCTATTTTTACATTAGCGATATATAAATAGAATTCGCCCAATATTCTAAAAATAGAAATTCATCCAAAGATAAAATTTGCTCAACCATCTAGAATCAACATCCTTCTAACTTTAGAATATGCTCACCATTCTAAAAATAGACATACACCTAAAAATAGCCTACGGGCCCCACTTAGTGAAGGTGCTTAATTTTCACTAAGCTCATCATCTTGATGAATCTGAACACTCCCTCTCAACAAGATATGGATTATCCTTCACCTCGATCCTATCTCTATGGTATTTGAATTTTCTCCTGGTGAGTGCCTTCATCAAAATATCCGCATCCTGATCTTCCATAGGAATGTACTGAAGCAACATGATATTACGCTGCACACAATCTCTGATATGATGATACTGGATATCTATATTATGCTTAGATCTATCATGAAACACATGATTAATCAAGAGTTTAATGAAACTCTGATTATCACAATGTATTACTGTAGGACCAGGATCTTCCTCATCCAGATAGCCTCACATGCAGCTTGACTTGCTGCCATGTATTCCGCTTCTGCTGAAATGAGTCCCACAAATCTCTGTTTCCTACTGTACCAAGAAACATCTATAGATCTGATACTAAAAATCCCTCCTGATGTTCTCTTTCTGTTCTTTGGGCTGCTTGCCCAATCTGCATCCGTGAAGCCATGCAACTTCACCTCACCCGTCTGTCTGTACCATAAGCCATACTCAGATGTGCCCCTGAGATATCTCAGGACATGCTTGCCCGCCTTCCAAAAGAGCTTGGTAGGCTTAATCATCACTTGAATAATATGGTTCACTGCATAGCATATGTCCAATATTGTATTAACTAAATACATGAGCGAACCCACCAACTGTCGATAGACAATAGCATCCACTACCTCTGCCAATGTAGCATTCTCTTTTCTCCAATTTCCTGGAAGAGGAGTATCCATGGGCTTGTAGTCCTGCATGTGAAACTTACCAAGTATCTCCCGAGCATACTTGCCTTGAGACAAAAACAATTCACCTTCTCACTGCCATATTTACAATCCAAGGAAATAATGAAGGAGGCCCAAATCCTTCATCTCAAACTCCTTTGTAAGGTCTTCCTTGCATGAGTGTATCAACTTCTCATCACCCATTAGTATTAAATCATCAACATACAGAAAAATGATTAAAGCTTACCCTCCACCAAAATTTGGTATAGATTTTCATCCACCTCACTCTTGGTGAAGCCAAGTCCAGTGAAATAGCTTTCAGTCCATGTGTACCAAGCACGGGGTGCTTGCTTCAGCCCATACAATGCTCTTTTGAGTTTGCACACATGCGACTTGCTGCTGAAGATCTCAAATCCTTCAGGCTTCTCAATGTACACCTCTTCCTCAATGATCCCATTAAGGAACATAGTCTTCACATCCATATGATGAATGTGCCAGCTCATCTGCATTGAGAGAGCAAGGATGGTCCTTATGGAAGAATATTGTGCAACAAGTGCAAAGGTTTCTTCATAATCAATCCCCTCAATCTGTGAGAAGCACCGGGCAATAAATCTTTCCTTATACTTCTCAATGCTCCCATGAACAACTTGATTTACCTTGTAGATCTATATTGAACATAACATTGATTTACCAACCGGCCTTGGAACAATCCCCCAAGCATTGTTTCTGACAATGGAGTCATACTCCTCCACCATGGCATCTACCCATGTGGGCTCCTACACTGCTTCCTCAAAGGAAGATGGCTCTGTCACGATACACTTGCTCATGAGAGCCATATATCGAGTGAATTGGTCAGGTGATTGTCTCTATCTACACTGTGAAGTAGGGACTCCTACATTCTGTGCTGCATCAAGCTTCAACCTCTCAGCTTCTATGGTACGCCTTCTGCTAGTTCTGATGTTTGGCTCTGCATGAATGGACTCCTCAACTCCATGATCCTCCTCCTGTGGCTGATCCACATCTTGAGACTCATCTTTGGGAACTAGAAGTTCCTCCTCTGCATGCAAGTGTAGCTCCCTCTCAAGCAACAACTTCATGGCTTTCTCCTCATTGAATTTTATATCCCGTCGCACCACATTCATTCGAATATTTGGAAAATACACACGATAATTATGGGGTGTTTCTGTGTACCCCACAAATATCCCAACTTATGTAGTCGGCTCCAGCTTCTTCGGCTCGACCTGGCCTTCTTCTCAAGCAACATTTTAATGCTTTGGGACGACAAAAAAATTAATGGTTGGGGAGTGGGTGTCACATAGTCAAGATGAAGTAATAATTACCTCTACAAATCCACAGACAAATTACGTGCCTAGGTACACCTTACAATCCCTATCAACATTTGATATAATCATACATATTGGGATCCATAATATGTCTTTTCCATTCCATACAAAATAATTATTTCTTTTATTCATCACACTTACCATATTTCTTTTATGATTTTTCTCGGTTTCTGAGAATTACCATCCTTATTTACTGTTACTACCTTTCATTTTCACGATGTTTTTCCTCCAAATTTGGTATCCACCACCTCGCCCAATGGTCTGCTGTTACAAGAAGTGCTGCTACAAGTCTCCACTGTATGGGTGGGCTGGCTATGCGGCATGAACCTAAAAACACAACTTCAGTCCGCAGCAATCCAGAAGTATGGAAAATATTTGTCGATGCAGGGTGCGATACCTACTTTGACAGATTGCAGGGATTTGATGGAGGAATCACAATGGATTCCACACTCAATTTAGAGGAGAACTACTTGTGGGTCAGAGGTTTGGAAGTTCCTATAACAGAAGAGGTATCAAGTTAGCTATGGAGACAAGAAAGGTGAATAGTTTGTTTGGAAAATCTCTTCTCCTACCCCAAATTGTTCTTGCAGGAAGGGGAAAGTGTTGTTCAAATGGGCAGAGGATATGAGCGCAGGACTGTGCCGTATCCTTGGAATGAAGTTGCAGGTTTTGTAATAAAATACATAACTTGCGAAGGCTGGGCCACAACTCTGTTCAAATATCATTTTAAAATTTTAATGCACCTATTATTTCCACAGATCACACATGGATTTAACATACTCCTTCGTCCTTCAGAAAACAAAATGCAACATATATTAGTCGCTGCGTATTCGCGTCTAATGTTTAGTTCAATCACTGATTGGTGCAATTATTGGTTTGCATGTAATAAATGTGTTTTGGGTCTTAAGAGGAACTCTGGGTCTTCGAAGAAGAGGTAGCAACCATTATCACGCTAGAGAAGAGGAACCGCCCTCCACTGGCCTAAGGCATGGTAATATTCAGAGGGATTGGGACCAAGAGGAACCTGAGAAGATGGAAATGGAAGTTGATTAGGAGGAAACCTTAAGAAGTGGAAAGAAATGATGGCTTATCGTAGAGGAACTTTGAAGAAATGAGGAATGGAGGAGGTAATTGTGACACAGCTTTAGGCTCGGTACACAAGAACTAACTCTTGTTTCTGGAAGAGCCATAGATGAAGAGATTATGGACATCGGGCAGAAAACAGATCACACACAAGAGCATCGACTTTTTTCAATGAAGAACGAGGAGTGAAATGGTGGACAAAGAAATGTAAAGTGATGATGTTTTGCAAGAAACAACATCACCTGCCCAAGAAAATATGGATGTTGATACGAGTGTGGGTGTTACACAAGAACCACCCCCAATTCGGTTAGAACAAGAGGAGTCAACCTGCGAAACCAACGCTGTTCCTCAAGAACTGGGACCAACTGTGGAAAAAGAGGCAATTCATGAGGAACAGGAAGGTAGAGAAGGAATGAACCAGGAGGTCGATATTGTCCCACAAGAACCAGTATTGACACTAGAAGAAGAAATGGTAAACAAAGAGCAAGAGGACATAAGGGAAACAAGCTGCGGAATCAATGCTACTCCATAAGAACCGACATCGACCTCGGTTGAGGTAGTAATGTGTGAAGTTCCGGTTCAAGCTAGAAATGAGGATGATGATTCCGTCCCCCGCTCTTTGTTCTAGTCCATGATGCCTAGAGGCACGAGGGGATTCCACTCGCCCAAACGATTAACAGAAGAAGGAGTTGTCCCACCAGTTCTTAAATTTGTTGATACGGCCAAAATTGGCCCAGTCATTATCAAACCTCTGTTGGAGCACTTAGAGGCTTGCGAAAATATAGAACTCATGTGGAGACACTGGAACAAAAATTTTTCATTGAAAATTTCGACCAGATGGCAGGTGTCCCCGAAGGGAATATAGAGAAAGAAGCCCTTGAAGATAGGGAGCTCAGTCAGAAAGGCTTAATGAGAGAATCCACAGAGAATATCGGCAACATTTCGCCGCCTTCTGAGCCTGTCATAGGCCCGAATGCTGAATTTATTTTTAAACAAGAATGGATTGAACAGTGTGATAAAATAAGGACACCTCTCAAAAAGAAGTATCAGCGAAAGTTCAGTGAAACCATGAGACTGAAAAGGGAGGTTCGGGATTTGAAAAGGCAAGTTTCCCGGCTGAAAAAGAAGGTAAAAATCTACAAATGGAGGGAAATAAAGCCAAAATTAGAGGTCTCCTCTGTAGCCACCTAGACTGGACCGATTGAAGATTTGTTTGAAGGCCGAGAATTTGTATTTTCCGTTGAAATCTAGAAGTGGCAGTCTTCTGCGAGTGACCATAAAAAGGAAACAACTCGGGTTCGAGAACAGCCTGCCAGAGTCGTCACAGGGTACATGGATCAGTTATATAAGGCGTGACTGAAGCAAGCTAAACAGAAAGAAAGAATAGAATAATTGGAAGAACAAGTGCAGCTGCTGCAAACAGATAAGGAGAAGATGTTCTCCCTGGCACAACAGGTAATGGCCTGCAGACCTCTTGCACATAGCTATGCCTTATTCCTTCAGGAGTAATTTATTTTCTTTTTTCTCGAAAATATATATAAGGAGATTTGGTACGAAATCAAGGATCCCATTCAATTTCTCCATATTTTAAAAATTCACGATATCATAGGACAACACTTAATGTGCGAGATCTACATGCATGGGTATTTCTTAAGTCATGATCAGTTTTTAAGCCCGTTCCTTTCGTGGGGGACATACATTTAGGAGCTTTCACCTCTTATGCCATCAATCAGACTAAGTGGAGAAAGGCCTGGGATACATTTGAAGAAAACCAAGTTGGAAGGCCATTAATGATGAGGAAAGAGCATGTCTAGTTCTCAAACATTTATAACAAGCATTATACATTTTTACAGATTGAGGGCTGCAAAGAACACATGTTGGTAACCCAGAAAGGGTGTGATGATCTATTTGTCGGCCAGATTATGATGTTCCATAAGGAAGCACTGGACAGTTGTTGGAAAGGTGGATATTGTCATCCTCAGCCATCAGAGAACGAAAACCATTTAGGGCACCTAACTTTGCATGGGATTTAGAGAGAATTCCATGTTTCGTGGCATGCATTCATACCTGTGGGGTCAGATGGATGGGATTGAGGTTTCAATTTCAACTTATCTAGTTTCCAACTGAGCACTCCTACATACAACGTTGATTCAGACTGGTGGAAGGATGTTGTTTTGACAGAGGGATATAAGCCACCAGGGACATAAATGGCTGAAGAATGTGACCTCACACAACTTCCTGCCAATCACAGTCGGTCCAATCTGGATCCGAGGAGACGACGAGCTGCATGAGGACATGTAGATAGACCAGTTAGGGGGAGATGTTGTGTATCAAATTTTATACTTTCCTCTCCCATTTTACCCTATCTTTCTATCTCTTTCTACCATTATTTTTCTTAAACACATGAGGTAAAACCATTTTCCTTATATTTCATGGGATATTTGATTAATGAAGTAATTGTCAAGGAGGTTTTACCTTTTTACATATTAACTCTGATATTTCTACAGATTCGGCCAAAACGGGAGCATTGCAGCCGTGAGTTGAGGAACAGCCTATCATCTCCAACGCTATCCTCATTTGTTGTTACATCGTAACAGACTATGTTTATATCAGCACCATTTCAGTCCTTTTTACGGTTTCCTTCTGGGCAACTAGGTTGTTATTGTAACAAAATGTATTTTTGTGATTATGGAGTTGTTGAGGGAATCGGGGATTCCAGGAAATTTGTATAAAGAGGCCTACGGTCTGTGAATCAGGGTTAAGCCCTTTTACATACAGATCTTGTAACAAATCTATTCTATCATTAATCAAATTCACAACATCTTGTTGTTTCTCCTGTAATTCGTGAGTTTACGATAGCCCCGATCAGAGAGTTTGGCCCACTCTTTTGATCAGGTGCGGAATTTTCCTTCCTTGCATTATTTTTTGATTTAGTGTGATTTTATTACTGTTGTTGCAGTTAATATTTAATTGCTGTGTATGTCTTTCAATTCTGTAGTTTACTTAATTGTTGTTACACTGGTCTGTGTGTTATGGGTTTAAACCTGTGATCTACAATAGGTCGTGTGCTTGTGTCTGCATATAATTTTTCATTGGTCTTGAAATAACTAACGCCCTTGGGTTGATAATTTATGTGGAAAAAGGGTTGAACATTGTTCATATCCAGACACCAACAAATATCACGATCATAGACAACCTTATTTTCTCTAGTTAACAAAAAACAAAAGGAAGTCATCTTTTTATGCACATGTAATTTAATCTTAATTGTGGCATTACAATAGGTCCTAGCCCATTACCTTGATCAGTAAGGAAACTCTTTGATAATGTCCCCTTAAAATATGATAGACCAAGAAATCTGTGACTTGTATTCACTGTTTATCTAGGTCCATAATGTTGGTATCTTCCTGTATATTTTTTAATGGATGACTTTAATAAATGTACCCAATTAGAAACTATTGGAAACTCTATTATACAGACAAGTGAGATGCAGCTTTAATATCAGTAAAATTCTCATGAATAAGGGCCAAAAGAATGAATTGTTTGTAATACATATCACAGGGCCCAAACTCACAGCTAACATTCTCCCCCCTCCCACCCCCAAAACTCTCAGAGGAAAAAATTTTGTCAGATACCTCTAATTCCAACTGAAACAAAATTTCTTCATATTTTTTGCTATCAATATCACTTTTATTATCATAATAAGGAAAATGCACGCAAAAAATAAAAGCCAAGGATTTCATTATTTAATTGACTTCTTCCTGTAACAGGAGAAAATCAATAAATTTTGGGCCAAATTGCTGGCAAACATAAGCCCACAATTAGCACAGCCAAAAGTAAATTTGAAATGTCAATAATTTTTATTTACCACAGCCAAGCTCTTCTTATTCTTGGTAGTTGAATAAGAAGCAACCCAACAATCAATGAAAGCATTTTAGGAATAAAATGTTGTTCATATTCACTTCTGTCAATACACATTCAACTCATCAAGAGAAATAGAAATACATACAACCCCAATAACTCTTTGATTGTATGATCTTTCCATTTTGTCAACTTTCCATAGTACAATCATAAATGAGATTTTCATTCCTGCATTTGGAACAAACATCAATATTTATTGCATACTCATCATTCTATGAAACCATATAATGTAAACCACTAGCATAGAACCTTGATTTTAGTAATTGAGTCTTCCACTGTAAACCACCATCCAAAATTTATTTCATCTTCTTTAGTCTGGGTGTGTTGTGGTCTATGTCATTTTTTGACAATGCCTTCTACAGTTAAACTTGTGCAGCTTGGCAGATTTAACTAAAAATCCCATAAACAAAGTGCACCATATACAATCAGGGCACCATGATACCAAGAAGGGAAAAAAATTTCACACAAAATACTGATTCAGAGAGCTTTACTACAATAGGAATAAGATGGAACTAAACCACACAAACTGACCCTAATAAATGCAATATATAGAAAGACAAATAAACGATCAATACACTATATGGTTGGAACAGAATAATTGAACAAGTACCAAAGAAGAAATTATCAGCAGAATTTACACAACCAACCATACAACCTAAATTTCAAAGAAATGCATTCTCTTTGTTCCCGAGATTTGAAATAGGAAAGTTGACAAGCAGTGTTTATATTTGTGATTGAAAAAGATGAAACACAAAGAGAGAAAATTAGAGAAAGCACCAACACCTATTTTTTTAGGTTATCATTGTCTTTTTTTGCAATGAAATTTCAAAAACTTTTGAAGTTTCAATTCTCTAACATTTTATTTTAAGGGACCTAGGGGATTAATTCATTTGAAAACACCTCCATTTAATATCCCAATTTAAAAACATTTTTAAAGAATAATTTTGTTTCACGGAACCATACAACTAAAATGGCTGAAAAAAACAATTCCCATTCAGTCTTGTGCCAAGCTAGATGCAATCTATATTCAGAAATAAAAAATACTTGAATGTTCAAAATGCCAAATACAACACATACCAAAGACAGGTTCCAATATTCACAATTTTTCGACTGACAACTACATCTTTCTTGAGTCCATCTGTAGTTTTTAGACACTACACTAACTTAGATTCCTCCAATGAACTTCAGACCATGCAGCAAACTTTAAAAGGGCAACATCAATGAAAAATTGAATTGAAAGACACTTCATGTGTACCTGTTCACTTTTCATGGCAACACACAGGTGCTTGCGAACATTTTCAGCTCAGAAAATATCTTGCAGGCTCAGATAAAAAATTGAAAATGGAGCATCATTGCACACTCCTCCATACTTAACCTTGCAATCTTGAACATTTCCTAATGCCAATTACAACACATACCAAAGACATGTACTAACATTCACAAGTTTAGACTAAAGCCTACAACTTTCTTTAGTCCATATGTAATTTCTAGACACCACTGATCTCAAATTTTGCAAATGACCTTGAGACCTTGCAACAAGCTTTAAAATTCCATCACTAGGATGTTCCATGAGTACTTGTTCATTTTTCACTTTGTCGCACATGTTCTTGCAAATAGTTTCAATTGAGAGAGGATCTTGCAGGCTCAGATTAGAAGTGACAGGAGAATCAGAGCACATTACTCAATGTAGTTAACCTTGCACCCTTCCACACTTCCCAACACAGTCCTTGTTTTCCCCTGATTACTTTGTCAAGAACTATAATTACCCGTTATCCTTGTGAGAATATTATGAAATAAAATATCCATCACAGGAAAATATTCCCAAAGTTATCCCACATTTTATGGGACACTCTTTCCATCAATCATTACTTACTTCCAACTGTCTAGACAAATCTGAATAATATCCAGTAACCATCATAGCCTCCAAATAGATCGCCAGCTTTCCCATATTAAAAATACCTCACAAATCCAATGTGGAAAAAGAGTTCCCATGTAGAGTGGGTTAGCTAGATCTTCTGTCAAATAGTCTATTCAGTTTTATAGGTTCACGATTTTCCCAAATGGACACTAGATCAACAGGAGTAGCATGATTTTTCTTTTAATGTCATTCTAATTATAGTTTAACACTACAATCAACTGTTTTTTCTGAATGTCAATTTATCTTTATTCACACATTTCCTTTCATCACATCCTGATATATTTCCCTAAAACAAGTTGTCTCTTTGTTAAAATCCACAAGTTCCACCTCCATAAAATTCATGCCAATCTAGAAATAATAACATCCTTATCCATATTACTCCAAAGAAGTTTATCCTTATCACAAAATTTTACACTCTCAAATAAGATTCTTTGTTTACTTTGAGAAAAATTATGTGTTTCTTAACACACCTTATACATACACTTATTTCTTGAGTAATATTGTCTTCCCACTACCCCTGTCACAAATATTAAAAGGACAAGCAAGCAACCGATAAAAAAAACTATTGTCTGCATACCAAGCAACTTCACACTTTACAAGCATTTTCACTATAACTTGCATTTCCCTTACCTTGGCAACAAACTATCAAAATTCAAAATATAGAATAACAACCAATATAAAATCTTGGTAGCTAAGAGTAAAAATTAGATATGTGGATATGAGATTCTAGCCGGCTCAAATATAGAATATTATATGGCCGCAAATTTTTTTTCCCCAATTTCTCAATTTTGGTGACTCACCAAATATGTACAAAATAATTCACATTTTTACAATTTAAATACAAATGAATATTTTTTGACATACAAAACACTTGATTTTTGTGGCCGAATGGGCTAATAATGTACATCATTATTTGTTCTAGTTGCCCAGAAAACAAGAGCCAATCATCATATTGTACTAGAGTAATATGATCTTGGTCTTGAGATTACCATAAATAACACTCCATTATGATAATAAAGCCAAATTTCTGGCTGTGTTTAGTCCTGACATAGCACAACCCACCAAACACACCACAATATTTGGAGGTAGACAATGTTTCTCTCTTTAGACCCATAAGAAGGTTATTTTCCTGTACAACTTTTTCTTTTTCAAATTGATAAATGTAGGTAATTTACAACTATTGTCTACTGCTATATACAACCAAGCCACATGTAGCTTTACTGTTTAGAAGCCTTCTCATGAACAAGGCCTGAAAAAAATTCGTAATATCACAGGGCCTAAACTATCAGCCAACATTCTCCAAAATATCCCAAAGGAAAAACTGTTGTTGGCATATTCTCATGAAAATTGAAATATAATTTCTTCATATTTTTTGTCCTCGATATACCGTTGATTCTCAAAATAAGGAAAAATAATATGTACACCTCAAAAAACACTAAGATAATGATTTTTTTTCTTTGTCTTCAACATCTCCCTGAGACAGGGTCAAAACAATCAATTTTGGGCCCGAATTATAAGAAAGTAAATGCCCAAAATCATTGAAGCCTAAAGTAAAGCTAAAATTATGATAATGTGTATTTACTAGAGGGGAGCTCTTCCAATTCTTGGTAGTTGAGAAGCTCGCACGCAGTCAGCACAGAGCATATCCAGACAAAATGTTTCTTCATATTCACTACCATCAATACACCTTCCACACTCATCACAACATGCAATACAAAATGTACAATCGGGACACTCTCTAACTGACTGGTCTTTTTTCTTTTGGAAACTTTCATTGGTGTAGTCATAAATAAGCCTTGCATTCCCACATCTAAGGAAAGCTTTAATATCAATTGTACTGACATCATCATATGAAAGTGAATAATAGCAAACATTAGGATAAAACCATGGTTTTACTGAATGAGACTTCTGCTATAAACCACCATCCAAAATATAATTAAACTTCTCAAGGTGATCTCTTGTTATCCCAAAAAGACCACTAATTCTCAACTGCTTCAATATGTGCATGTTGCATTCTCTGTTGGATTTGAAATTTTTTACAATGCCATCGACAGTCAACCTTGTGTAGCCTAGAAAACATAACAGCAAAGCCCATAAAAAAGTGCACCACATACAGTCAAGGGTAGAGTAGGAGGTACTTAGAGAAAATGATATTTCACACAAAACTTCTGAATTAATGAGCTTAACTTGAGCAAGTGTAATATAACAATATAATTTCATGATGAAAACCTAATACACTTGATAACGAAAATAAAAGTCCACAATCAATGCACAATATGGTTTTGAAAAGAATGGAAAATCTAAACAAGAGAACAACCTACAAGAAGTACCTTCCATGAAACATCATTTTCACATAAATGCATTACCTTCCCATGTTTCCATATATCTAATTAAATTTAAGATATGTCAGGCAAGTTGAGGAGGAGCCACCAGTGTGTGAAATAACAGAAGACAAATCAAGAAATGAGAGAAATTTCAAACACATAAGAACATGGAATACCAAAAGGAAGATTTGCACTAGTGCCTTCCTTCAAGGTTTCAACATTTTGGGGAAAATTCTACCTACATTTATTTCAAAAATAAGCTTCTAATATTTTAATTTTATATCCTTTTATCATTGTATTTAAAGGTGACTAGGGGTTAAATTCACATGAAAACACGTCCATTTAGTAACCAACTTTGAAAACATTTTACGGGAAGCACAATTCCATTTCATGAAACCCATGTAATTACATTAACTGAATCTAACTCTTTGACATTGCTAATCATGCCAAAATGTAGAAAATATATATTCAGAAAGTAAATATACTATTATCTTCAAAATTCCAAGTGCAACAACAAATTAATCTTTCTGTAATTTCTTAAAATCAGAAACCAATAAAGATATATACCAAGCTTTCTAAACTTTGGACTTATGTTGAATACTTGCTTTAGTCCATCATCTACAATTTTTAGGCACTCCACTAAAGTAAATTTTCGTAACGGGCCTTGAGACCTTTTAACAAGTTTTCAGGGGGAACCATTAATGAGCCTTTCACTTAGAGGATACTCCACATGTATAGTTTTCCATAGACGAGGATCATATTTCACTACAGCATGCAGAGAATTGCAAAATTCTTCAATGGATAGAAGATCTTACAGGCCCAAATACCAAAGGGCGAAATGAAGCCCATCATGGGGTTATCTTTGTAATTCTCCACCACTGCTACCTTCAATACTTCCCAAAACAACCTTGATATCACCTTGAGCAATATGGAAAGAAACATAATAAGTTGATGTCTTCATAGAAGGATCTCCCAAAGAGGCTTGCACTCGAATATTACTAGTGTCATCCCTATATTTTCCAAGGCTCTCTTTCCATCTATCATGATTTTCCTCTAGCTCTCTCAGGAGTGTTGCTTCTCTAGAACCTTGGAAGTCTTCCAATAACGTACCAGATTTCGAGGATGTCAAATAAGCTCCCTTGTAGCTCGAATCCAAAAAATATATTTTATCAAGTAATTCATGCAGCTTAGTTGGTTCATCTTCATCACAAGAAGACATCAGATCACAAGTAGTATCTCTATGCTCAACCCAAATTGCTTCAATTGCATCATAAAAAAGGGTTTCATAATCCCGACAGCCAATTAATTATAATTAATAGGCTCATGGTAAGGCACCCACTCCCAATAGCTTTATGCTGAACTAGACATGTTTTAATGGTATACCAACCACGATCCACAATTCAACCTTGTAGTCAATTGGTCTTCTTGAAAGGTTGCATTGTCCTCAGTCAATATTTCCTTTGTCAAATCTTGATACATCTCCCTATAACAAGCATTCTCTTGAAAACTCTCATGTTCCTCCTACAAAATATTCATCCAATCAACGAATTTCATTCCAATCACCCTCAAAATTTCCATGCTAGTAAATTGGGGGTGAATGCAACCCAAAAACCTCCATTGCGCTCATCATTAGCGTAAATCGGGGGCGAATGCCATTCCAAAAGCCTCCAACCTAGTAAATCAGGGGCAAATGCAACCTAAAACCGTCCAAACCAGTAAATCGGTATTCGAATCCAACCTTTCATGTTTTATGTGCCCCAATTTTTTTGGGCTAAAACATATTAATTAATTATTTTTAAAATAATTTTTGGGATGGCTATACAAAAGGGGTTTATATAAAAAATTCACCCCTCCAAAATCTAAAACCCCTTAAATTTCGCCCCTAAAATTTTCCCTGATGTTTAGCAGAGAGATACAATGTTCCAATTCATCAACAATGACTTAAATTCAAACATTTGACTATCCAAGAATGAAATAACTAATATCCAATAAAATATGAGCCCTGTTGTCGCTT
This sequence comes from Pinus albicaulis, assembly GCA_034641835.2. Classification (NCBI taxonomy): domain Eukaryota; kingdom Viridiplantae; phylum Streptophyta; class Pinopsida; order Pinales; family Pinaceae; genus Pinus; species Pinus albicaulis. Next base: position 105,091 of record JAXQQM020085905.1, on the reverse strand, counting down.
TTGTCAATAATCTAAATCTTAGTATTTATATTCAAATCTAATAACAGCATTAACATCCTAATCTTTCAACAACAATGTTCGTCATCTTCCAAATAAATTGGTCAAATTTAACCCTTTTAACTATAGAAACCTTAGTTCTAGGACTATATCAGCGCTGGTCAAACTTGCTCAGCCTTCTAGTCAACTTGGCCACTAAAAAGATCATAAATTTGGTAAAATGGGTCAAACTATCCACAATCAACACTATTCAATCAACCTTCAAATAGAAGTCAATGCACCAAAACAGAAAAAGCTTCCCTCCCTCCGCACATGTGGAGTCAACCCTACAATTTCAAATGTAGTATGAACCAATTCAAGAGAAGAGAGATGCGTGTGATGATGTATCAAAGTGATGTGACATGAGATATATTTATAAATCTCTCAAGGGGTTGAATTAGCTTTCCCAGATCAACTTGTATGTTTGTGCACATGTACGTTTCACCTTGAAAATTATATTTTTCCATGACCAAATTGATGAAAAATGTAGCAAGAAATTATCAATTTTATTTTTCCTTGATTAAATTGAGAAAATCTGAATTTCCATATAAGTAGAGAACTTAGATGAAGTTAAATTTTATGACATGGCCCGTGTCACATAATTTACTTAATAAATTCGAGTTGGAGGAGTTAGACTTCAGTTAAGCATGCATGTGATAAGGTCAGTTATCTAAGGTTGTTTTCAATTAAACTAGTTATAACTGTTGAAGGAACTAGTGAAAGGTCAGTTAAGCAATGGGACTTTAGTTAAACTCAATGATCATCTAGTTAACTAATCAATCATCCCCAAATAGATTATGCATGCAAAGCATTTGAGTTCACTAGGCCTGTTGGAGATTCCAAGGCAGTGTAACATCAATTATAGATTAGTATTGAGTGTACAAGTGTTGCATGCAGTCATACGATCGTTGATCAACCTAAGGAATTGCTCCATCCATTTTTTATAAATTTGTAAATAATGGGGGCCTAATTTCTCAAGGAACAATGAAAGGAATAGGAGCTCAAGTAGAGGAAGAAATTGACTAAGTTTGGGTGAAATGTTCTCAGTGAGTAGAGAGATAGTTTATTCACTTGCAGGTTGTGACCAGTTGAGAAAATCAATCGTAATACATATTTATTCATCAGATTAATGCAAGTAGGCATTGGGGTTTTTATCATATTTCTTTCACCAGGAAAAATACTATTTTCATGTGTGTGATTTATTATTGTATGTATGAAATTATTGTTCTAGATTGTGAATTAATTTCTGCAGATAAGTAAAGTATGTTTGTGTCTTGTGATTTTGAATAAAATTTCATGAAAAGTTGAAATCTACAAAATAATTTCTACATGGTATCAAATAAATATTCACATTAGAGAAGGAATTTCGAAGTTTTCTCTTAGGAGGATCAAATTTGGAGCTCATTGCAGTAGGATCTCTTCAGAGCTGAGAATATGGCCTTCAATGGACTGAGGCTAGAGTATGCCTTGGAATGCAACTCTAATTTTATTGCATGGAGGCGGTATTGGATGACAATCGATTGCTAGAACACATCAAGATAAATTTTGAAAATATGATAGAATATGATGCCCAAAACCTTTCTTAGTGGAAGAGAGATGTAGCCAAGGCGATGAGAATAATATTGGGAGTACCGGATCACATTGTCACCAATATCCATGGGAAATAAATTCCTTATGATATGTGGAGGGGATTGAAAAATTTGTTCCATAATAAAAACGACAATAGGAAATTGGCGCTCAAGGATAAACTATGAAATATCAAGATGCAGAAGAATGACACTATTCAATAGTATCTGAGAAGGTTCACACAAGTTTATGATGAGCTTGCAGGAGTAGGTGTTATTGTTTTGGATGATGACTTGGTAATCCTATCCATTTTTGGCATTCCCAAGAGCTAACATAGCTATCAAGATTTGGTGAACGAGAGGTAGAACTATTGAATTGGGAGCGCTTATGGTCCAATTTGGTACAAGAGGAAATAAAGTAGAGTACCATAGATGGAACTTCATCCAAGGGAGAGGATAAAGAAAATTTTTCATTGGATGGAAAGGAAAATAAGGGAAAAGGGAAGAAATCTCAATCCAAACTAGAATCCATCCAAGGGGGCAAGAAGAAAGACTTGTCCAAAATTAAATGCTTCCATTGTCATGAATTCAAGAACTATGCCATGAAGTGTCTACACAAAAATGCAGGAAAGAAGACCTTAGGAGGAGCAGCTGGTGAAGCTTTGGCTTCACAATTCAAGCTTGAATTTACCCTTATTGCATGCATGACCAACATAATGATGGGGAGTGTGTGGTACTTGGATTGAGGTGCATCGTTCAACTTGACATGGTGTAGAGATTTTTTTCAGTGACCTGGAAGAAAAATATTTGGAGATGCACATAGAGATGGGGTATGAGGGAAGGTATGGCGCAACTGGGGTTGGTACAATATCCTTTTAGAGGGAGTTGAGATCCCCTCTCGGGCTCAAGGATGTCATGTTTGTTCCGGGCCTAAATAAAAATATCATCTTTGTTGCATTTTTGGAAGACCGTGGTTATGATGTGATCTTCAACAAAGGAAAATCATTCATGAGATACATAGGCAGGGGATGGGTGAAGCAGATGGGGGTCCCTGTGAAGAACTTGTATAAGCTAGATGTGGAAAATTATGTTTCATTAAGCACTAAGGCAGAGAAGGTGCAAATCCATGATGTCAGTGAAGAGTAAATCAGGTGGAATTTTCAGTGTTGGGTCCATAGTGGTTTCCTGGTACAAAAGGAATAAAATATATGTGGCACTTAGCTTGGAAGAAGCAGAATACATGGTTGCAAGTCAAGAAACATGTGAGGCGATTTGGATGAGAAATATACTTGTTGGATCGTTTGGTCAAATGATTGATCCAAATGTGATCTATTGTGATAATTAAAGTTACATTAAGCTCTCTAAGAATCTTGTTTTTCACAATCGATCCAAGCATATAGATATCCGGTGTCACCATTTTTAGGATTGTGTGTAGAGGAAAATAATATTGTAGCAGTACATCGTGAAAGAGGAACAATATGTTGACATTTTGACAAAGGCCTTTTCAAGAGGGAAGTTTGAGTTCTGCAGGTGTAGGATAGGGGTGGTTGATAATCCCTTTCTTGCTGAGAGGGAGTGTTGAAAAATGTAGGAAGAAATTTTCAATTTGATTTTTCGTTGATTAAATTAAGAAAATTCAAATTTCCACATTAGCAGACAACTTGGATGCAATTAACTTGTGTGACATGGCTTTTGTCACCCAGTTTACTCAGTAAATTTGATTTGGAAGAGTTATATTTCAGTTAAGTGTGTGTGATTGTTAATTTTTAGCAATCAAGGTAAGTTATCTAAGGTTGTTTTTAGTTAAACTAGTTCTAACTGTTGAAGGAGCTAGTGGAAGATTAGTTGAGCAGTGGGACTTTAGTCAAACTTAATGATCATCTAGTTAATTGATCAATCAACCCAAAATATCTATTCCATGCAAAGAATTTGAGTTCCAAGGTAGTGTAACATCAATTTTTGATTTGAAAATGGGTTGGATAACTTGTTATGCTTTCCAAGAACCTTCCACTCAGTTAAACAAATAAAAGATCTAGCTTATACTTGACTTGTGCAGAAATTTATACTTGAAACAGGTGTATGTTTTATAACTGTTTAAGTGCTTTAAGTCCATTTTTTTTTGCTGATATTAAACATGTGCAACAACCATATAATGCAAAAAATAAACATCAACACATGACAACAAATTTAATCTAGGAGTTCATCCGAATATCGTGGGCTACGTCTCCTTGAGCTCTTGTCATCTTGACTTGGCTCTTTGGGATTATGGAAAATTTCTTTTACAAGTTACAAAATAAAATCCAAAGGTTAAATTAACTGAACCAATGGGTTTATAATACCATTTATATCCCTGTCATGGCTATCATCACTCTGAAAACAAATCTAGGCATCCTTAGAGTTGATTCCTTTTGTCGGTGCTCTTGAGCTTATCTGAGATTCTTGATGGCACTAAATCCTTCCGAATTATTTTTATGTCTCTAAAACATCACCTACTATCTCCAGCACATATCAGACCTCCAAAATGGACTGATAATTTTCTCAAAATGAGTACTCGCTCCCCAATCTAGGCCTCCATCCACTAATGACCCTAGGCTGCCCAAATCTTCCCTGTAGGTTCTTAACCTTAAATTTCTTGAAATTACTTTGAAAATCCCTTGAATGGATTCATAATTTCAAAAATAGTCAGAATAGACTATTGGTTAGCTGAGTTTGGCCTCCGACTACTCCGGTTTCGCCTCCAACACCTGGTGGCACCCTGTGGCTCTAGGGTCAAGAAAACTTCTCTGTGGCTTCTTGAGCTCTAGAAGTCCTCCAAATATTTTGAAAAATCCATTAATGGATTTAGAATTCTAATTAAAGTTAGAAATGACTATTGGTTTGCTGAATAAGGCCTCTAGCTGCCCTGGCTAGGCCTCAAAATACTGCGGGCACTTGCTGGCCCTCATGGCCCCTAGAACTTATATGAAGAAACTCGACTTTAAAAAGTCCTCTAAAGGCTCTGAAAACCACACCATTAGTTCCAGAATGTTTGAAACATCCAAAATTGACTATTGGCTTCCTTAAAAAGGCCTATAGCTACACTGGCTAGGCCTCAAACTATTGCTAGCCCTTGGTGGCCCTGGTGGCCCCTTGAACTTCTCTGAAGAAAAAACCTACTCAAAGGTCCTCTGATGGCTCTAAAATCCTCACCAACGAGTATGGAATTTCCAAGAAAGTCGAAATTGATTATTCACACTACAAAATTGGTTGAATCTAGCTCCAGATAAAGCCTAAACTCATTTTTCCTAGTGTCCCCTAAAAATCCTCCACAAACTTTGGGGACTGTAGTTAAACTCCATTTAAACTGGCCAAATATCAAAATTTGGTGGGCGTTATTTAAAATCCGCCAAGTCTTCTAACCATATCATTAAACTGAGGGTGGTTAGGTTGGACACGTGTCCGCCTAAAACTCTGCGATCTTCAAAGGCGGTTAACGTAACTGTTTTGCAACCATCACATTTCGCAAATGTCAAAGCAATTACCGCATGTGATAGGGGTTAAGCGGTTAGGTTTAAATGTCAGCAAAAACATCAAGAATTAACTGCCAGACATTACATGTAATGTTGTGGTTTAAGATGTGATTACTCCATTGGGGCCGTAAACGTTGACGGTCCTAGGCTAAGGACGTATGGGGGGGATAGCCCCCTTTGACCCCCAAATGAAAAATGGTTAAACCATAAAACAAACGCCGAATACCATATCGTTAAGAAGCTTTGGTAGCCCAATTGGTAAAGGTGTGGGCGTTGTAGGCGAGAGGTTATGCAGACATCTCCGGTCCACTCCAAAAAGTTTACTGCACCATTCCTGGGCCACGTGGCGGCCTGTGGGCATGCAGCATGGCAGCCTATGATTGGCTTAAAACCACATCATACAGAAAACAACGAACCACAACGTGCCACTTGGCATTCACTGGTTGGTGCAGAAGGAATATTTCAAGGAATATTTTGAGGAATATTCCAAGAATATTCCTTGGAATATTCCAAGAATATTCCTTTTTTTAATATCCAAAACCAGTCAAACTTGGTCAAAAGACAGAAATTGCAATTTACTGGACTTTTCAAATTGCGATAACTTCTTCATACAGTGTCGGTTTTTCGAATCGTTCATGGTGCTGGAATCGGGGAGACGAGATCTGTTCGGTAGCTCAAGTTTGTCACACTTTCGAACACTTTGAAATTTGAGCTATCACTTAGGTCCTTGATCCAAATTTGATCACGCCTCTCCATTGGGAATATTTTGGACCCAAAAATACTGATATAATGATCTGTATAGTAGATGAGAGTACAACACCCTCAATTTTTCAACATCCATACACTTTTATTTGCATGGTTTAGTGCCTTTGAAACACAACTCAAAGGTAGTCAACGCTTCCCTTCCTTAATGCTCTTGTCCTCCTGTCAAGAATTTTCTTCCTTGAACTCACTCAGAAATTTCTGGTCAGAAATTTTCAGAAGGTAGCTAAACATAATTTCCTTCATCATCGATCCAAGGTGGGTCAAACAAGCGTGAGATTACAACATAAATACATGCATACTTCACTGAAATTTGCATATGTACAAATGAAAGTATGTCTTACTGTGTCAAGAAGTCAAACCACTTCTTACCAAGCCACTTCCACGATGAATTTTGCTACTGAAAATATTCTTCATGTGAAACATTTGTTCTCACATCAGCGATGGAATATTTGGTTCCCATTTCGCCCGTCTTTCTATCCTATTGCCTCATGTTCTTGGGATGATTAATTGGATGAAATGTCCAACAATGGGAAACAACATGTCCCCTCTTTTGGAAATTTGTGCAAGTCTTATGCACCTTCTTTGCAAGTTTCCTTTGCCTCAACAATTTCCTGTATGCCTTCATCCTCTTCCAGCATTTTGAAGCATCATAGTTACACAGACCACAATATGCACAACAACTCTTTCTTCCATTCAAGCATGCATATTTTACATGCTTATCAGAAACATAATCAACTTCACTATGGGAATAATTATACCTCAAATGTTGATTTGCATGTCCATCCTTTTTACCTTCTTGAGGAGATGAAATAGTAGAGGTTCTAGCTTTCTCTTGAAGACTAACATCCGTGTTCTTGTCTTGATAGTTTTTTGAACTCTCATGCTCGCCATAAGTTTCATGTCTACAATCTTCTTGCTAAAACATAGGCTTCAAACAATGGCAATCAACTTGAAAACAAACTTGACATGTTTGTGGTTTAGAACTTGTAACATAAGTTCTTTTTGAAGTTGTCTCACATGCCTTCATGGCTGTAGATTTTTCTCCATTAGAGTGAACATAACCAAGACCAAATTTCTTAGGTCTTTCCTCCACAAAAATAGGATCAATCATGCCTTGTGCATGTTTGTCTAAACCCTTGCCTTCATATCCCATTTTAAACATCAACTTGGACCCTATATGTAGAAATTATACAAGATGCATGTATATTACCGGACTCCCTTGATCTAAAAAATGATTCTTATGTTAAATACATAATCCTTCCACTTAATTCTTTGCGGAAATTAATTCGCCAATTGCAAAACACATATGAAGCAAATCAATCGCACATAACAAGAATGTTTTACCGGGAAAGCTTAAAGCTAAAAACCCCAACTATCATATATTATGTATATCAATGGAACATGTAACAATATCATACAAATCTTAGTACATCAAGCTCTCAGTACAATCAACAATTGTCACACACTGTCATGCAAAAATTTGCATATCTATGCACCAATTTCTTGCCTCCTGACAACCTGCCTCCACTACACAATCCCTGCTGAAGAAGATCCCTGAATGAATTCGATCTTGCCTTGCCTTGACTACACAATCTTCATTGGAAACTCCAATGTCTGTGTAGATGCATTGAATGCATCACTATAGTCACAACAGATAGCCCATCTCACCCTTTCACCTATCTCTCCACTGGGTCTCCACTGGAACTGACATGCAAGTAGTTAACTGTTGTATTTGTTCAGTTGCAAGTGAGTCTCTAGTTGTGAATTAATTAAATAATTAATTCACTGACTCTAACTACTGTATCTTTAGTTAGAACAAGATACAACTAGCACAACAGAGTTTAACTCACTTAACTGAGTTAAACAAAATAACAACTCACATAACTACTCTTCCAACTCTGTCACAACTTGCCACTATTAGTTATAATTGAGTCCTCCATGCATGAGTCACCAAACACCCTAGGAATTGCGCAATTCCTTCAGTCCACTGATGTGCCACACCTGTTCACTGAAATAAAGTGCTCCAAGAGAATAAGTTGATATTTAGAGTCTGATTATTATTAAGGGCTAATAATAATCGACATGTATCTATTTTTACATTAGCGATATATAAATAGAATTCGCCCAATATTCTAAAAATAGAAATTCATCCAAAGATAAAATTTGCTCAACCATCTAGAATCAACATCCTTCTAACTTTAGAATATGCTCACCATTCTAAAAATAGACATACACCTAAAAATAGCCTACGGGCCCCACTTAGTGAAGGTGCTTAATTTTCACTAAGCTCATCATCTTGATGAATCTGAACACTCCCTCTCAACAAGATATGGATTATCCTTCACCTCGATCCTATCTCTATGGTATTTGAATTTTCTCCTGGTGAGTGCCTTCATCAAAATATCCGCATCCTGATCTTCCATAGGAATGTACTGAAGCAACATGATATTACGCTGCACACAATCTCTGATATGATGATACTGGATATCTATATTATGCTTAGATCTATCATGAAACACATGATTAATCAAGAGTTTAATGAAACTCTGATTATCACAATGTATTACTGTAGGACCAGGATCTTCCTCATCCAGATAGCCTCACATGCAGCTTGACTTGCTGCCATGTATTCCGCTTCTGCTGAAATGAGTCCCACAAATCTCTGTTTCCTACTGTACCAAGAAACATCTATAGATCTGATACTAAAAATCCCTCCTGATGTTCTCTTTCTGTTCTTTGGGCTGCTTGCCCAATCTGCATCCGTGAAGCCATGCAACTTCACCTCACCCGTCTGTCTGTACCATAAGCCATACTCAGATGTGCCCCTGAGATATCTCAGGACATGCTTGCCCGCCTTCCAAAAGAGCTTGGTAGGCTTAATCATCACTTGAATAATATGGTTCACTGCATAGCATATGTCCAATATTGTATTAACTAAATACATGAGCGAACCCACCAACTGTCGATAGACAATAGCATCCACTACCTCTGCCAATGTAGCATTCTCTTTTCTCCAATTTCCTGGAAGAGGAGTATCCATGGGCTTGTAGTCCTGCATGTGAAACTTACCAAGTATCTCCCGAGCATACTTGCCTTGAGACAAAAACAATTCACCTTCTCACTGCCATATTTACAATCCAAGGAAATAATGAAGGAGGCCCAAATCCTTCATCTCAAACTCCTTTGTAAGGTCTTCCTTGCATGAGTGTATCAACTTCTCATCACCCATTAGTATTAAATCATCAACATACAGAAAAATGATTAAAGCTTACCCTCCACCAAAATTTGGTATAGATTTTCATCCACCTCACTCTTGGTGAAGCCAAGTCCAGTGAAATAGCTTTCAGTCCATGTGTACCAAGCACGGGGTGCTTGCTTCAGCCCATACAATGCTCTTTTGAGTTTGCACACATGCGACTTGCTGCTGAAGATCTCAAATCCTTCAGGCTTCTCAATGTACACCTCTTCCTCAATGATCCCATTAAGGAACATAGTCTTCACATCCATATGATGAATGTGCCAGCTCATCTGCATTGAGAGAGCAAGGATGGTCCTTATGGAAGAATATTGTGCAACAAGTGCAAAGGTTTCTTCATAATCAATCCCCTCAATCTGTGAGAAGCACCGGGCAATAAATCTTTCCTTATACTTCTCAATGCTCCCATGAACAACTTGATTTACCTTGTAGATCTATATTGAACATAACATTGATTTACCAACCGGCCTTGGAACAATCCCCCAAGCATTGTTTCTGACAATGGAGTCATACTCCTCCACCATGGCATCTACCCATGTGGGCTCCTACACTGCTTCCTCAAAGGAAGATGGCTCTGTCACGATACACTTGCTCATGAGAGCCATATATCGAGTGAATTGGTCAGGTGATTGTCTCTATCTACACTGTGAAGTAGGGACTCCTACATTCTGTGCTGCATCAAGCTTCAACCTCTCAGCTTCTATGGTACGCCTTCTGCTAGTTCTGATGTTTGGCTCTGCATGAATGGACTCCTCAACTCCATGATCCTCCTCCTGTGGCTGATCCACATCTTGAGACTCATCTTTGGGAACTAGAAGTTCCTCCTCTGCATGCAAGTGTAGCTCCCTCTCAAGCAACAACTTCATGGCTTTCTCCTCATTGAATTTTATATCCCGTCGCACCACATTCATTCGAATATTTGGAAAATACACACGATAATTATGGGGTGTTTCTGTGTACCCCACAAATATCCCAACTTATGTAGTCGGCTCCAGCTTCTTCCTGGCATCCTTGGTCACATGAATGTAAACAGATGAGCCAAAAATATTTAAATTAGAAATATCTAAATTCTTACTAGTAAAAGCTTCTTCAGGTGTACTCATGCCAAGTACTCTGTGAGGACAACAGTTTTGCATCAGTAGGCCTTGGTCATGCAGAATAGCTCGTGTAACACCCACGATCGTTCTATTCTTCCTCTATACGACCCCCTTCTGTTGTGGATTATGAGGCACTATGAGTTCTCTTCGAATTCCTTCTTTGCTACAGAAGTATTTGAATTCATTCAAGTTATATTCACCACCATTATTGCTCCGTAGAGCCTTCACTTGCTTCCCCGACTCCTTCTCTGCCAATGCTTTAAACTCACAGAACTTTGATAATGTTTTATCCTTCTTCTGCATGAAGTAGATCCAACATCTATTAGAATATTCATCAACAAATATAACATAATATGTGTGTTTTTATGTTGAAGCAACTGAGAAAGGTCCACACACATCTGTTTGAATTGTCTCTAGGATCACCGAAGCACGGTTCTCCTTCTCATGAAAGGTGGTCTTCACAAAATTACCCATAGTACATCCCTTGAACTAATCTAACTATGCAAGAGTACCCTTAGGAATTCTAGTACAAATCCACTACAAAATCTTCAAGGCGCCATGGTGAAGATGGCCCAATCTCCTATGCCATAATTCGCCCTCATCCCGACTCACCACTTCTTCTGATTTTCCCATCATTGCAACGCAACCATATAATTCCATATTGTAGATATTCTTAACTTGAATCCCTATCCTATTGGTTTGAACCACTATTTTATGTCAGAGGAAAGCTTTCCCCTCACTGAAAACAACGTCATAACCTCTGTCCTCCAACATCGCGACTGAGACCAAGTTCTTCTTCAGACCTGGAACATGCATAACATATTTCAACAGAAATGGTTTACCTGACTCCCTCTCAAAGGTAATGTTCCAATGCCGGTTGCACTATATCTACCATCGTCACCCATCATTATATGCATTTGGAGATCTTTCTCCTCCAAGTCACTAAAAAACTCCTTGTCTCCTGTCATGTGGAAGGAAGCACCACTATCAATATACCACACCGATCCCATTGCGCTTAAAACTAGGCATGTGATAAAAGAGAAATAAAGTTCAAGTTACGAGGCAAGGGCCTCACTAGCTGCAGCTCCAACAACCTTCTTGTTCTTCTTTTTCTGTGGGCAGTTAGTGGTGAGATGCCCATGTTTGTGACAATGAAAACACTTCACTTTGGACAAATCCAGCTTCTTGCCTTTAGCCTCGGATTTTGGATGGGATTTATTCCCCTTCCCTTTCCTTGATTTGGCAACCAAAGCACAATTCTCTTCATCATCATTCTTTGATGAGGAGCCATCCCTGGTACATCGCCTTATCTCCTCTTGCACTAGATCCTACCAAAGTCGCTCCCAATCTAGTAGTTTCTCTCCTCCATTGACAAAGTCTTGATAACTATGCCAGCTCTTTGGAAGCCCAAGGAGAGCCAAGATCACCAATTCATCATCCACAACTATGATTCCCACACTCCCCATCTCATCCCTACATTGGACAAACTTCGTGAGATATTTTGGAATATTGTCGCCCTTCTCCATTTTGATTTTTCTGAGCTTATCTTTCAGCGCCAACTTCCTATGGTCATTGCTGCTTTGAAAAAGATCTATCAAAGACTTCCACATTGAAAATGGAGTGGATTTCCCATGAAGGCTTGACACAATATGGTCCTTGACACCTTCCAATGGAATTATTCTTGCCTTCGCTACTTTCTTTTGGCAGGCATCAAGTAATGCAGCATCCGTTGAAGTGGGCTTAAGAACATCGCGAACTCCTTTAGACCATTATTTTCAAGCACCGCCTCCATCCCATCCTTCCAAGCTATGTAGTTGGAGCTTCCCTTAAGTGCATACTCCAACCGCGACCCATTGAAAGCCATTTCAATGTTTACTCAACTGTCACACCAAGAAATTATTGCAGCAAATTCGAATTGTCCACCAGCACAAAACTCAACACCGCTTCAATATTGCAATCTCCAGTGATAAAAAATGCTCCAATACCATGTATAAATTATGAAAGATGCATTTATATTAGTGGACTCCCCTGATCTAACAAATTGATATTATGTTAAATATATAATCCTTCCACTTAATTCTTTGTGGAAATTAAATCACAATTGCAAAACACATATGAAGCAAATCAATCGCACATAACAAGAATGTTTTACCGGGAAATCTTAAAGCTAAAAACCCCAACTATCATATATTATGTATATCAATGGAACATGTAACAATCTCATACAAAGCTTATTACATCAAGCTCTCAGTACAATCAACAATCGTCACACACTGTCATGCAGAAATTTGCATATCTATGCACCGATTTCTTGCCTCTTGACAGCTTGCCTCCACTGCACAATCCCTGCTGAAGAAGATCCCTGAATTAATTTGATCTTTCCTTGCCTTGACTGCGCAATCCTCATTGGCATCTCCAATGTCTATGTAGATGCATTGAATGCATCACTATAGTCACAACAAATAGTCCATCTCACCCTTTCACCTATCTCTCCACTTGGTCTCCACTGGAACTGACATGCAAGTAGTTAATTGTTGTATTTTTTTAGTTGAAAGTGAGTCTCTAGTTGTGAATTAATTAAATAATTAATTCACTGAACTCTCACTAGTGTATCTTTAGTTAGAACTAGATACAACTAGCACAATTGAGTTTAACTCACTTAACTAAGTTAAACTAAATAACAACTCACATAACTAATCTTCCAACTCTATCACAACTTGCCACTACTAGTTATAACTTAGTCCTCCATGCATGAGTCATCAACCACCCTATGAATTGCGTAATTCCTTCAGCCCACTGATGTGCCAAAACTGTTCAATAAAATAAAGTTCTCTAAGAGAATAATTTGATATTTAGAGTCTGATTATTTTTAAGGGCTAATAATAATCGACATGCATCTATTTTTAGATTAGCGATCTATAAATAGACTTCACCCAATATTCTAAAAATAGAAATTCATCCAAAGATATAATTTTCTCAACCATATAGAATCATAATCTTGCTAACTTTAGAATATGCTCACCATTCTAAAAATAGACATACACCTAAAAATAGCCTGCGGGCCCCACTTAGTGAAGGTGCTTAATTTTCACTAAGCTCATCATCTTGTTGAATTTCAACACCTCTAGTGTGCTTTTCAAATGAACCAACACATCTTTCTGAAGAGGAAACTAAAGGAAAATTAGAGTGGATTACCTTTGCTTCACGCATGTTCTTAGTTAAGGCCTCTTGGGCTTGATGGAGTTGCATCTCCATCTCATGCATTCTCTGAAGAATTTCTTCTTTCTCTTGCTTCATAGAAACCAATTTCTCATGAAGTGTAGTCCTTTCTCTTCTATCTTCAAACATAATTTGCACCATATCCTTCAAGATGTAGAAGTATCGCTTCATTTCTTCATCGAAGAATATTGTGAAGGAGGAGTATTTTGAAACCTCACTTGATGAAGTTTTCATCTCATTAAAATTAACAAAAGAACTTCAATAAATAATTCACAAAGCTTTCAAAAACAATTGACAAAGCTTTTCAACAAAATGGCTGTAGAGTCAAGCTCTTCTTCAAGAAGCCTTTTGCAAACAAACCCTTTTGTGCTTCAAGGGTTTCCTTGAGGTACATTGGGTACAGAAGATGCCTTCAACCCTTCTTCCTTATTTTCCTCTTTTGGAATTAGCTATTAGTAGCTTTCCCTTCACCTCTAGCAAACTCAAGCAACAGTGAATTTGAAAACACCTTTCAAGTCAAAAAGAATATTTTTTCTTTGTCAAGAAATAAACTTGGCTCTGATACCAACATGATCTGAAAATTTGGATAACTTGTTATGCTTTCTAAGAACCTCCCACTCAGTTAAACCAATAAAAGATCTAGCTTATATTTGACTTGTGCGGAAGTTTATACTTGAAATAGGTGTATGTTTTTTAACTATTTAAGTGCTTTAAATCCATTTGTTTTTTGCTGATATTAAACATGTGCAACAACCCTATAATGCAGAAAATAAACATCAACACATAAAAACAAATTTAATCTAGGAGTTCACCCGAATATCGTGGGCTACATCTCCTTGAGTTCTTGTCATCTTGACTTGGCTCTTTGGGATTATGGAAAATTTCTTTTACAAGTTATAAAATAAACTTTAAAGGTTAAATGAAATGAACCAATGGGTTTAGAATACCATTTATATCCCTTTCATGGCTGTCATCACTTTGAAAACAGATCTAGGCTTCCTTAGACTTGATTCCTTATATCAATTCTCTTGAGCTTCTCTGAGGTTCTCGATGGCAATAACTCCTTTAGAATTATTTTTCTATCCCTGAAACCTCACCTACTATCTCTAGAACATATCAGTCCTCCAAAAGGACTGATCATTTTCTCAAAATGAGCACTGGCTCCCCAATCTAGGCCTCCATCCACTAATGACCGTGGGCTGCCCAAATCTTCCCTGTAGGTTCTCAACCTTCAGAAGTATTCAAAGGACTCTGAAAATAAATTCAATGGATTCAAAATTTCATAAATAGTCAGAATATACTATTGGTTCACTGATATTTTCCTCTGGCTGCTCTGGTTTCGCCTCCAACACCTGGTGGCACCCCCTGGCTCTAGGGTCAAATAAAACTTCTATGTGGCTTATTGAGCTATAGAAGTCATCAAAATATTTTGAAAACTACATAAATGGATTCAAAATTTTCATTACAATTAGAAATTACTATTGTTTTGCTGAATAAGGCCTCTAGATGCCTTGGTTAGGCCTCAAATTGTTGTGGGCACTTGCTAGCCCTGGTGGCCCCTGGAACTTCTATGAAGAAAAAAGGCTTTCAAAAGTCCTCTACATGCTCTACGAACCACACCATTAGTGCCAGAATGTATGAAACATCCAAAATTGACTATTAGCTTCCTTAAAAAGGCCTCTAGCTGCACTGGCTAGGCCTCAAATTGTTGTTGCCCCCTGGTGGCCCCTTGAACTTCTCTGAAGAAAAAACCTACTCAAAAGTCCTTTGATGGCTCTGCAAACCTCACCAATGAGTCTAGAATGTCCAAGAAATTTTAAATTGACTATTCACACGCCAAAATTGGTCGAATCTAGCTCCAGGTAGAGCCTAAACGCATTTTTCCTAGTGTCTCCTAAAAATCCTCCACTAACTTTGGCAAACTGTAGTTAAACTCGAGTTAAACTGGCCAAATATCCGAATTTGGTGGGCACACTTTAAACTCCACCAAGTATTCTAACTGTAGCATTAAACAGAGGGAGGTTAGGTTCGACACATGTTCGCCTAAAACTCCGCGGTCTTCAAAGGCGGTTAACGTAACTATTTTGCAACTATCACATTTTGCAACTGTCAGAGAAATTACCGCATGTGATAGGAGTTAAGCGGTTAGGTTTAAATTTCAGTGGAAATGACGAGAATTGACTGCCAAAAATTACATTTCATGTCATGGTTAAACATGTGATTACTCCTTTGGGGCTGTAAACATTGACAGTTTGAGGTTAAACACCTGGTCCTGGGCTAAGTACGTATGCGGGGGCCGGCCCTTGGGGCTAGCCCCCTCCAACTCCAAAATCCAAAATGGTTAAACCATAAAACAAACACTGACTACAATATGGTTAAGAAAAACCAGTATCCCAGTTGGTAAAGGCGTGGGCGCTACAGGTGAGAGGTTATGCAGTCGACTCCGGTTTGCTCAAAAATTTTTACTGCACCATTCATAGGCCACGTGGCGGGCTCCGGGCCTACCATGTGGCAGTGTATGATTGGCTTAAAACCACATCATACAACAAAAAACGAAGCACAACATGCCACTTGGTATTCACTGGTTGGTTCGAAAGGAATATTCTGGGGAATATTCCAAGAATATTTCCTGGAATATTCTCTTTTTTTAAATATCCAAAACCAGTCAAACTTGGTCAAAAGCCAAAAATTGTAGTTTACTGGACTTTTCATATCTCGATAACTTCTTCATATGGTGTCGGTCTTTCGAACTGTTTTTAGCCCCAGAATCAGGAAGACGAGATCTATTTGGTCACTCAGGTTCGACACACTTTTGAACAATTTGAAATTTGAGCTATCACTTAGGTCCTTGATCCAAATATGATCAATTGTTGTCTAGTCTTAGGTGTATATGTTTTTCATGTAGTTAGATGATCAACCTAGGGAATTGGGAAATCCATTTTGGAGAAATTTCTACATAATAGGGGCATAATTTCTCAAGGAACGATGTAATGAAATAAGAGAAAAAGCAGTGGCATAAATTGACTAAGTATGGGTCAAAGCTTATTAGTGAGAAGAGAGATATGTTATTCACTTTCAAGTTGTGCTCAGTTGAGAAAATAAAGTGTAATACATATTTATTCATCAGATTAATGCAAGCAGGTATTAGGGTTTTTAGCATATTTATTTCCCAGGAAAAATACTATTTACATCTGTGTTATTTTGTAACAACCCTGGTCAAAATTCATTTAAATAAAAGTTAATAAAGGAAAAATAATGACCATGGTCATGGGAAACATATCCCAAGCTAAATTTTAGGAAAAACATCCTAGTGTGGGTGTTCATTTGGTTTATTATGGCTAAGGGAAATTAGAAAAGGAAATGGCAAAGGCTTTAGAAAGGTGTGAGACATTAATTGCCATTTTATTTATGAAAATAATGGAAATTAGGGGAAAAGGAAGGTGAAAGGTCACAGGTTGCATGTGAGGAGTAAAATGAAGGAAAATAATGGAAAATTGAAGAAATTAGGGGCCTCATTAACAAAAAGGCTTATGGGAATCAGTTGGTACCTTTTGTCAGTTCAGTTTTAGAGCTCACCCTCTATGATCTCTCTCACACATTCTTGGACACTTAGAGAATTCTTGGAGCACTCTAGCATTGGATCCAGGAAAGAAAAGGAGGGACAAAGAAGGAAAAGGGAAGCAAATATCAAGCAAGGAAGATTAGGATCAAGCGGTTAAAGTGGGATTACTTACAAGTATTGAATTTCATGTGTGATTTACTTGATATACTTGGCATGCATGGTACATGCACGTGTGTATTTGGTTCTTTTTTGGTCATTGGCATGGGATTTTCCAAGTGTGACAATGTTCTTCAGCCTTGACTTTCAATTTCCAGGTAGCCATGGTGTGGTGGCTTCTCTTGTATTTGGTTGAGATGGATTTTTGGATGGCTTCAAAACTGAATGAGTTGGTCTCTTAAAGAAATAACATAAGGCTTAGGAATCCTTGGACCAGAGAAGGTGGAAATGTGGTAAAGCTAGATTTTGTGTACCTCGATAGGCCTAGGAATCCTCGAACAGTGAATGGAGGTATATATGGTAAAGCCTCGAGGTGTGTTCCCTCGATCAGGCCTAGGAATCCTTGACCGGTGTATGGAGGGATATATGGTAAAGCCTAGAGGGTGGAGTATCAATTAGGCCTAGGAATCCTCGACCGATGAATGGTGAGATATACGGTAAATCCTAGAGACTAACATGTAGGAAAATTCCTCACGGTGTAGGTGGAGAAATATATAGGCATCCATGTTTTTTTAGGGCCTGTATATATAGTGGGGATTATGGTAAATCTTGAGGAAAATTGGATTGGTTTGGTTTTGAGTCCCACATTCATGCTTGGAATATGGAATGGGGGTGATTGGTTGAAATAAAGATTTGGTTCAACTCAATATATGGTCGGGTGGTTCATGGAAGTCCCAGACCTGGTTGTATTTTGTATTCATTAATAAGAGATTATTCTCCTTGGTATTTCATGTGTAAATGTACTGGATCATATGTGATTTTTATGGTTGTTATATCCTTGTTATTTATGTTGGTTATGAGTATATTTTATGACTTATTTGATGTATGATTATCATCATGTTTTTATTAGGAAATGAAAGTACAATGAATATATGACCTAATATATGATAATATAGCTATTGTGATATGTAAACAATGTTTCTTTATGAATCTCATATAAGTATGAGACCCCTCTGCTCATATTTGTTGTTATGACTTGTAGATTGCATATTTGTGACATGTTTGATGAAATTCTTGTCATGGCTAGTACAAGTTAGATCAAGTAATTGCACTAGTGATTGCATTAGTAGTTGTATTCCATTATTATTATTCATTTACAAATGTTTCATGAAGTTCTAGGCAGTGGCCTGAGACCCGGCCTTGGAAAAGTGGCTCAGAATTCGGGGTCTTTGGCATAGAACTGCCTTAAAAAGTCCATAGTCACTAGATTTCCTTGTTGTGGGAGTGAATGGAAGGCATCAGTCACATGTATGGCTTTTCATGGGAGTGGCTAAGGGTCTATATCATTGAAATTCCAAGTTTCCTCAGGGGTTGTTTGGCTCCTGAACGTTCTATAGATTGTGTGGAAGGTAATTTTGGTTTTGTTAGGTTGGTTCCACTTCCTTAATTGTACATGGGGAGTTGAATCACATCATAGTATCATCTACTCACATGTTTATGCCAGTGGACTGGTTATATTGGGTGAATATGGGAGGAGGGTGTTATAGAGTGGTATCATAGCATGGTTCACCCCTTGGATTGGATGGGAAGTGTGTTGGTCATCCATACATGTTAGTTTCATATATTTTCTATGTGTTTGTTTTGTATGCATGGTGGAGGTCATGGTTGTGGTTGTGTCTCCATTTTAAAGTTGATGGTGTCTTTGATTGGATGTGATCATAATGAGTATATGTCAGTTATGCATTGATTATACATGTTAATGTGTATATGTTGTTATGCATACATTGACATGGTGATAGTTTCATGGATGAGTTCATGGTATTTGGTCGGTATGGTCATGCATTGATAACTAGACAATGGTTGAAACAACATTTATATGTTTCTATGATTATGTTTATACATGTATCGTGTTAGTCTGGTCGATCTTGCAGATGAGATATCCTCCCTTGAACTATATTGAGGTATGTTGATTATGTTATGTTTTGGTTTAGCTGACATGGTATACTTGTAGGAAAGAGATAAAAAATGACTAGCAAGATGATATAATATAGTTCACGAGACTCTCCCTATGGATCATATGAGTAGCGTGGTGGTGGGAATTCTTTTGACTTAGCAGACACATTAAGAAGATTGAAAGAATTAATAAGAAGTTGCAAAGAGGATAATGACAGGATCATGCAAGAACATAAGAAAAAAGTAAAAATAAATTAATTAATCCTTCAAAGTTTGTCAGAATTGCAGAGGCTGGGACCACTTTGGATCAGTCATGGGCAGGAAGATAGGACTAATGGGGAGTATGGTAGTAGGTCTCATGGTGGTTATAGGTCATGTAGGGGTGAAAATATTAGAGATGACAGGATATTGGATACAACGGATAGGAGAGGCGATGGAAACAAGTTATATTCTATTTATTATGATCGTCACCATTATCATCCTTAAAGGAGGAGTGAAAAGGGATATTTTCCTGATCAGTTCAAGAAAGCAAAGCCACCTACCTTTGATGGGGATTTGAAGAAGCCGGAGGATGCAAGGGAATGGCTACTTGGGATGAAGAAGTTGTTTGAGTTGCATGAAAACACAGAGAATATGAATGCTAGAATAATTATCTTCAGCCTCAAAGGGAAAGAGGACATATGGTGGGAAGATGTGAAGCAACTTAGAGATAACATGATAGAAGACTTGAGTTGGCATGAATTCAAGAGACTGTTTAAGAATTAATACTTGTTAGAGAGGTACTACAACAACAAAGCTACATAATTATATGAGCTAAATATGGGATTGATGACAGATGAGGATTATACGAGAAAGTTCCTGAAGTTATTGAGGTATGTGTCATATCTTAAGGATGAAAAGGCTAAATTTTAGAGGTTAGTCAGTGGATTTCCATTAGCATTTAGATATTGGATTGAATATGATGAGCCTCAGTCACTTGGGGAAGTAATTGGGAAATTGAAGAACTGTTATGAGTTGTCAAAGCGTAAGAAAAAATCACAACAAGGTTGGAAAGGGAAATACAAGGCTAAAGGTAAATGGAAGTTGAATAGAAAAAGGTTTCAGAATGAAAAAGTGAAATAAAATGTTGCACCTTATAAGAAGTTCAACGTAGTTATATAGAGCCATGGGTCACAGTCTAGAGGGAAGTACAATAGAGGTGATGGTAAGGAGCATATTAAGAGATATTTTCAGCATAATCAGTGTGGCAAGCCTCAGATTTACAATGAAAAGGAACCACAAATTGTTGGGGATGTTTGGAAGAGCATTCCTCTTATCTATGCAGCATTGGATAACAGGTAGGCAGATCACCAGGAATGTATTATCGAGATGGACAATAATGTTTGTGATCAAGTTGTTTCTATTTTGACTAACCCTAGATCTAATTATAGTTATGATAACCTTGAATTGGTGGATAATTATGGTTTGAATAAATAAGTGCATGAATAATATTGGTTAGTGGAGTTTTATACAGGAACAAAGAAGAGAGTTCATCATTGGGTAAGAGCTTGAGCGTTTGAATTTAATGGTATTCCTACATCAAAAAAATTGAATATATTGTGGTATGAATCATATAGTATGCTATTGGGTTTGGACTGGCTATATCTTCACACGACTAAGGTAGACTTCTATGATAATTCTATTGAGTGCTTTGATGAAAATGGAGAAAAAAGAGTATTGTAGAGTAAGAAGAAGGAAAGATAGGTTAGAATGGTGACATTTATGCAGGAAAAGTGCAATCGCAGAAAAGGGTGTGTGTTATTAGCAGTGCATATTTCTAGTGATAAAGGTAAGGAGGATGAGGATTTAGAGATATTAAGAAGGTACCTGATCTTGCAGTATTTTTAGGATGTGTTCCCATCAGATATTTCAGAGTTTCCGCCTCACAAGGAAGAGGAATTTTCTATTGAGTTGGTACCAGGGGCAACACTGACATCGAAGGAACCATACAGGATGATCACTCCAGAGTTAGTAGAATTAAATTTGAATTTGAAGGAAATCCTTGAAAATGGATACATTAGGAAAAGTGTATCACCGTGGGATGCACCAGTGTTGTTTGTGAAGAAGAAGGATGGCACTCGCAGTCTATGCATTGATTACAGGAAGTTGAACAAGGTAACCATCAAGAACATGTATCAATTTCTAAGGATTGATGACTTGTTTGATGAGTTTAAGGGAGAAGTAGTGTTCTCAAAGATTGATTTGAGATCATGATACCATCAGGTACACATCAAAGAAGAAGACATTTACAAGACAACTTTTCGAACAAGGTATGGACCTTATGAGTTTGTTGTATTTCCATTTGGTTTGAATAATGCTCCAACTACCTTTATGTGCTTGAAGAATAGTGTGGTGCATCATTATAAGGACAAGTTTTTTATTGTATTTATTGAAGATATATTGATATATTCTAAGAATTAGGAAGAGAATGCCGAACACTTAGCAGCAATATTGAGATTGCAGAGAGAGCATTAGTTGTATGCTAAGCTCATTAAGTGCAGTTTCTTTCAAACAAAGGTACATTACTTGGGACATGTGGTTTCCAAGGAAGGCATAATAGTGGATTCAAAAAAGATAAGGGCTATCATGGAGTGGGAAACTCTTAGAAATGTGGATGAGGTAAGATCATTTATGGGGATATCATGTTACTACAGGAGGTTGATTATGAACTTCTCTCAGATTTCATATCTTATTATATCACTATAAGGACAAGGTAATAAATTTGAATGGACAGAGGAATGTGCCACAAGTTTCAAGAAATTGAATCAGTTGTTGGTGAATGCTCCAGTGTTAAATATTAGTTATCCAGTCAAAGAGTTTGTTGTGTGTACAGATGCTTGTAAGAGATAATTTGGAACAATCCTTATCCAAGAAGGATATGTAGTATGTTATGAGTCACAAAAAATGAATAAGCACGAGCATAATTATCTGACACATGATCTTGAGTTGGAAATGATCATTCATGCATTGAATATGTGGAGGCATTATCTTCCTGGCAAGAGGTTTGTATTAATGAGAAATCACAGTGGATTGAGGTATATATTTGACCAACTGAATCTGAATTCCAAACAAGATAGATGGTTGGCCAGGATTAGTGAGTTTGACTTTGACATCTTGTACATCAAGGATAAGGAGAACATGGTTAAAAATTCTCTTAGTAGGTGGATACAACTAAATCACATAGCATCTATGAGTTATTATGGAACATATATACATGATTGAATATTACAAGCGAGACAACAGGATGATAGGTATATAGAGTTTATGCATATGTTACAACAGGGTACAAGTGATCAGGATGTGGACTATCATCTTATAGCAGATTGTTTGATCATTTTTAGGGACAAGATATCTGTGCCAGGCAATAGTTAGATGAAGAAGACTACCTTGAAAGAGTTTCATGAAAAATCATATTTAAGGCACCTCGGATACCAAAATACATTGATAGTAGTGAAGAAGTTTTATCATTGGTCGAATCTGAAGAAGGACATGGAAAATTTTGTGGCTAGATGTTTGTACTATCAGTAGGTGAAATCAAAGTGTAAGCATCCATGTGGATTATTACAGATGATCCCAATTCTAGAGTGGAAGTGGGATTTCATTTCCATGGATTTCATTACAGGTTTTCCAGATACATCTAGATAACATGATTCCATCATGGTCTTGGTAGACAGGTAGAAAAAGGTAGCGGACTTCATTCCAGTGAATTATACTTATTAAAGTAATGATGTAGTGCAAGAATTCATCAGAGATGTGGTAATATTAAATGGTGTTCTGAAAAATATTATGTCAGACAAGGATGCTAGGTTGACTTCCATGTTTTCTAAGGAGATGTTTGCAGGTTTAGTAACAGAGTTTTCCTTCAACATTACTTATCATTCGCAAAAATATGGAAAAAAGGAGAGACTAAATAGGATTTTGGAGGACATGTTGAGGATGTATGTGATGCATCAACAAAGGATATGGGAGGAGTAACTTCCATTGGTTGCATTTTATTACAAAAATAGTTACCAGGAGTCATTGAGGATGAGTCTATTTGAGTCATTCTATAGGTGGAGTTGTAATACTCCCATTAGTTGGAGTGATCCAGTGAACAGGGTCTTGATAGGAATAGATATTTTGGTAGAGATGGAACATGAAATAAAGGTAATTAAGAATAATCTAAAGGAAACACAAGACAAGGAAAAAAAATATGTAGATAAGAGAAAGATGTATAAGGAGTTTTAGGTTGGGGAACAAGTGTACTTGTGCATCAATCCCAAGAAGAGCTCCTTAAGGATTGGTTCATGTGCCAAGATGGCACCTTGGTTTTGTGGACCTTTCAATATTCTTGAAAGGATTGGGCCAATATCCTATCTACTTTCACTACCTATGAAAATGAAATTCTGTGATGTTTTCCATGTGTTATTTCTTAATAAGTATGTTAAATATGTTGATCATGTGATTGACTAGTTTGTATTGTAGGCGGAGCTAGAAGGAGAATTCCATCGAGAACCTCAGTTTATTTTGCAGAGAAATATGCTCATGCTATAAAACCAAGATATCAAGTAGGCTAAAGTGCAATGGAAGTACTTTAGGCCTGATGAAGTTAAATGGGAGATGGCTTATCAAATGCGGGCTATGTATCCTTCTCTATTCATTGGTTGAGAGAATGTTTTTGGAATAATTTTTGGTATGATGTTTTGGTATATGTGTATATGTATATGGATGTAAATACATCCATGAGTTGTGTTATAAAGCTCCAATAAGTGGTATGGGTGTCATGTCATTATGGTTGTTATGTTGTTATGTTTTCATGTTTGTTTGATTCTCAGTAGGTCGATCATTGTAAATATTGCAATGAGCTAAGTTATAAATATCCATGGGAAATATGTTCTTATTTCAACAGTATTTTTGGTTGTAGATGTCATTTAACACTGAGGACAGTGTTCCCACAAAGGGGAGGGTTTTGTAACAAGCCTAGTAAAAATTCATGTAAATAAAAGTTAATAAAGGAAAATTAATAACCACGGTCATGGGACAGGTATTCCAAGTTGAATGTTGGGAAAAACATCCTAGTGTGGGTGTTCATTTGGTTTATTATGGCTAAGGGAAGTTGACAAAGGAAATGGAAAAAGATTTGTAAAGGCATGAGATATTAATTAGTATTTTATTTATGAAAATAATGGAAATTAGGATAAAAGGAAGGTGAAAGGTCATAGGTTGCATGTGAGGAGGAAATTAAAGGAAAATAATGGAAAATTGAAGAAATTAGTGGCCTCATTAATAAAAAGGATTTTGGATTAGTTGGTACCTTTTGCTAGTGTAGTTTTAAACCTCTCTCTCTATTCTCTCTCTCACACACTCTTTGACACTTTAGCATTATTGGAGCACTCTAGAATTATATCAAGGAAAGAAAGGGAAGGACCAATAAGGAAAATGGAAGCAAAGATCAAGCAAGAAATAATAGGATCACGTGGCTACAATGAGATTAATTGTGAGTATCGAATTGAATGTTTTATTTCTTTGATACATTTGGCATGCATGTGTGTATTTGGTTCTTTTGTTTTCATTGGCATGGGATTTTCCAAGTGTGGCAATGTTATTCAGCCTTGTCTTTCCATTTCCAGATATCCATGGTGTGGTGGGTTCTCTTGTATTTGGTTGAGCTTGATTGTTGGATGGTTTAAAAAATGAGTGAGGTAGAGTCTGAAAGAAAGAACAAAAGGCCTAGGAATTCATATACCATAGAAGGTGGGATTATGGTAAAGCCATATTTTGTGTACCTCAGTAGACCTAGGAATCCTCGACCAGTGAATGGTAGGATACATGATAAGCCTAGGGATGTGTGCCCTAGATCAGTCCTAGGAATCCTTGACTAGTGTATGGCTAGAAATATGATAAATACTAGAGGGTGGAGCCTTGATTAGGCCTAGGAATCCTCAACTGATGAATGGCAGGATATACTGTAAAGCCTAAAGACTAGGAGGAAAGAAAGTTTTGCACAATGTAGATGGAGAAATACAGAGGAATCCTGGGATGTTTAGGGCCTAGTGATTTTATGGGCATTGTGGTCAAGCCTAAGGAAACATAGATTGGTTTGGTTTTGAGTCCCACATTCATGCTTGGAATATGGAACAAGGGTGATTTTTTGAAAGAAATATTTGGTTTAGCGTAATCTAAGGTCGGGTTGTTCATGGAAGCCCCAAGCCTAGTTGGCTTTTGCATTCATTAATAAGAGCTTGTTCTCCTTGATATTTCATGTGTAAATTTATTGGTTTATATGTGATTTTTATGGTTGTTATATCCTTGTTATTTATGTTGGTTATGAGTATGTTTTATGACAAACGTGATGTATGGTTTTCATCATGTTTTGATTAGAAAATGAATATATAATGAATATGTAACCTAATAGATGATAATTCAACTACTGTGATATGGAAACAATGATTCTTTATGAATATGAGATATGAGACCCTTATGCTCAGGTTTGTTGTTATGACCTATAGATTGCATATTTGTGACGTGTTTGGCGAAATTCTAGTCATGGCTAGTATGGGTAAAATCAATTACTTGCACTAGTGATTGCATTAGTAGTTTTTTTCCATTGTTATTATTCATTTCTAAAGGTTTCATAAAGTTCAGTGCACTGGCCTGATACCTTGCCCTTAAAAAATGTGGCTCATAACCCAGTGTCACTGGCACAAAACTGCATGAAAACGTACACAGTTGTTGACATACCTTGATGTGGGAACAATAGGAAGGCCTCAGTCGCATTCATGGATTTTTATGGGAGCGACTGAGGGTCCATATCAGTGAAATGTCAAGTTTCCTCAGGGGTTGGTCACCTGGAAGGGTTGGTTGGCTCCTGAAGGATTTGTAGCTTGTGTGGAAGTTCATTTTGGTTTTGTTATGTAGGTTCCACTACCTTACCTGTACATGGGGAGTTGAATCACATCATAGTAGCCTCTTATCACATGTTTACCCAAGTGGACCGATTAGCTTGGGTAAATATGGGAGGAGGGTGTTACATATTTCTTACTACATGTCTGAAATTATTGTTCTAGATTGTGAATTAATTTCCGTAAAGAAGTAGAGAAGGTTTGTGGCTTGTGATTTTTATTAAAATTTCATGAGCATTTGTGAATATAAAACATAATTTATACAAAAATTAAATTCTTTCAAGGGCTAATAGGGGCTTCTATGGATGAGGAAGGCTTTCCAATAGAGGGAATATGTCCCTAAGCTACCAAATTAATGCCAAGTTTCCCACATTATGAATCATGGAAATAAATTCCATACCTTGTTTACAGTTGGGTTTGAGTAAGGGGATGATCTCCATTCCTTCATAGTTGTTAAAAAACTACTTT
This sequence comes from Pinus albicaulis, assembly GCA_034641835.2. Classification (NCBI taxonomy): domain Eukaryota; kingdom Viridiplantae; phylum Streptophyta; class Pinopsida; order Pinales; family Pinaceae; genus Pinus; species Pinus albicaulis. Next base: position 78,585 of record JAXQQM020085905.1, on the reverse strand, counting down.
TGTTTCAATATTATTAACGAAAGAGGATAAACATCCTGTCCCATAATTCAAATGGATAACTACAAATTTTGAGTAGATTCTCTCTAGTTTCAACATTGTCTAAGCATATTTGACATATAGAAATCCCTTGAAATCCCTTTTTTGAAGTTTATCCCAAGTTAAAAAAATATTTTAACATAAGGAGACTTAAAAAAGAGTAATTTTGGACCACAATATCAATTTTTTAGGTTTCTTCCACTTTCCTTTGGTGTTCTATTCCATAGCTTTTGATAGTATGTTATAGGCCTCCTTAATATTAACCTCTCTCGAAGAGAGATGACCACATCTTAGAATATCTTGGTCTATTTTGGTTTTCATTTTCCTTTTCTCTAGATCCTTGGTTATTCCATCCAAAGTGTCCTCATCAATACTCACAATCCAATTAGAGAAATGTTCCCATTGCTTCCATTTTTTATGATCCTAGGCACAAATCCAATATTGAGCTAATGTAGTTTTCCCTTGTGAAATTAATTTCTCTTTTAATATTTTCATTTGTCCTTATCTATCTAATTTGGGATATTGTTACCATTAGTCTTCTCAGAAGAGTATTAAGTTTCCTTATTTTATTTCCCAACTGTGATTTTGAATAAGTTTCATATTTCTTTAATTGACATTCCATAAATGTCAGCATCTAATGTCTCCCTCCATTCTTATGAGTTGTGTTTCCTCTGTATTTGGAGCATATTTCACTCTCTAGAATTGAATTCAAAAGGATGTTGGATTCTTTAGCCATCGCCACCAAGTTTTGGCTCCCAAAGCCTCGCCTAGAATTTCAGGGCCCCTCAAGGCCAAATTACTTAGGGATTTGGGTTTACATAAGTATTCCCAAGAAGCCAACATCCGTTTTATTTCAAGTTTGGCTCCTTCCCACAGAAAGGATATTTGTAATTTACCAATATTTTGAAGGATGAATTTGGGGGAAGCTAATGTGAAGAACAAATAAAGAGGGAGGGATTGTAGATATGATTTAAGGAGAATGAGTCTTCTTGCAAGGTTAAGGTATCTGAAATCCCAAAAAGATAGTTTTCTTTCAAATTTTTTCTCCAATTCTTCTCAAGAGGGTTTTCCACTAGAGGGGATCCAATATATTTGGATGTAAGGGAATAAATTTCGATTTCTAGAATCCTAAACATGTGAATATGAATAGTTGAAGGAGAATTAAAAATAAAATATAAGGTTTGGCAAAGTTAATAAAGGTTTTAGAAGCATCTGAGAAGTTATTGAGTATAGTGTTGAAGGTAATAGCTTCTCGAACCACTGGACATCCCATTAGAAGGGTTTCATATACACATAGTTTATGGGTTGAGGGAGATTCAAATATATGTGAAGGAATTTGTCTTAGGTTTCCTTATTGAAGAATGGATTTTATAGCTTGACTAAGTTTTTCTACCATGAGAAGAAAATGGTAAGGAGAAACATGAGCCCGTTTTTTATTTCCTCTCAAGGTGAAAAGGGTCAGGGATCAAGATCCATTAAATAGGATAGAAAAGAAGGCTTTAGTCATTAACACCATAACCCAATGCATCTAGGAGTCCAAAAAATTGAAGGAATTAAGCATGTGAAAAATAAATTTCCAGTCAATTCATTCAAAGGATTTGGACATATCCAATTTAATCAACATACCATAAGATTTGGAGGATTTAAGAGGAAATATGTTCATGAGCTAAGATAATACTATCCAAAATTTTCCTTCCTTCAACATAACCAGTTAAGAGAAATGAGAGAGGGAAGAAGAGACTTGAGCCTATTAGGAAATACTTTGGGGATGAGTTTATAAAACATATTACAAAGAGATATGGGATAAAAATTGCAAGGAGACTCAAACTATGAATTTTTACGGATAAGAGAGATAAAAGTGGCATTTAGGGCTAAGGGAATAGAAGATGAGGCCCAGAAATCCTATACTAACCTTAAAACATATTTTCCTATTAGAAATATTGAAAAAATTCAATGCCAAATTTTTTTTTTCTTGGAGATTTATTCCTTGGCATTTCCATGACCAATTCTTCTACTTCTGACAAATATTTCCCTTGATAGCATAACATTTTGCTCTGGTGTGACTAGTTTTGGTATATGGCTTGTTATTTTCCTTATGGTAGGTCTTCTATTTCATAATTAGTTTCATTAATATGTCTTATAAATGATTCATTAGTTCCTTTGTAATATCTTTATGATCCGCGAGCTTCTAATTTTGGGATATCTGTATACTCACAATTGTATTGTGTTTCCAATGTTGAATCATGGACCTGGTGAAAGAATTTGGTATTTTTCTCTCATTCCTTGAGCCATTGGATTATAGAATTTTTTCTCAATAAAATATCTTCTTTTTCAGTCTATATTCTAATTAAAGTTGAGTGACCACTTCTTTGTGAATTAATTATTTTGATCTTCCTTCCTCTATGATGGTTTAACGAATTATTTTCATTTATTTTTCCAACCTTGTTTCTCCCTCAGAAACATTACCAAATTCCTTAATATTCCAATCTTTGATATTCATTTTCAAAGAGCTTAGTATACATTATAAATGGTACATGATGGCTCCCTCAATACCTTCTGATTCTTTCTACTAGGATTCAATCTTTCTTAGGAAGGAGGGGTACCTTAACCATAAGAATTCAAATTGAAATGATCTATTTTTTGGACTCCCTCTCCAATCTAATAGGATGTTTATTGGCCAATGATCTAATTCATGGATTGGAAGAATATTGGCTTCAAAGTTGATACCTTCCAGAAAAATGGATTATGAAGTAAGGTGTTTTTCCAAGTGAGATGAGATTTGTGAAGTTCCCTCTTTTGTTATTCCTAATGGATATTTTATGTTTAAGTTTCCATATTTATCACATTTGACTAGTTTAAGAATTCCGTGAACATACCCCTTCATCCAGTCTTCTTATTCCCCCTCTTTTCTCTTCGAGGTATTTCATCATATTGATGTCTTCTCCTATAATCTAAGGCGTATCCCCGATGATATTAGAGATATTTTGAATATTTTAAAGAATTAATTTATTATTTGTAGAAATGACTGGACCATAAATATTCGTGATACAACTTAATCTCATTGAAATTATGAGATTAAATATAGTAGCTAGGTTTCTAGGGGAAGTAAAGGAATCTAATGATATGGATACATGATTCTAAAGGATTTAGATTCCCCTCGAAGCCCGTTGAGCATAATTTCCTAACATTTGACTACTTTTCCAAATTGATATGGAAATTTTGCCCATTGATTCCATAAAGAATTTTGTTTCTTATCATTAGGGTAATTTAGAAGTAAAAATGGGCCTAAAAAAAATTACTAAGGAAATTAACTTAAAAAAACAATAACATTCAAGATGATAATTTCATCCCCACAGGAAAATATTTGGAGAGAAGAGAAGAAAACTACTTTTTTTATTTATTGTATTTTCGGCTAATCTCCTTATAGGTTTACTCAAATATCAAGTGTATACACTCATTGGATGTGGAGTTTGATTCCACATCCAATGAGTACCTAGTCTTCATACTTCTAAGTATACCCACATCAAAAAAACTTAAAAATACATGAAAAAAACATGTTCAACATGTTTTTTCATGTATTTTCATTTTTTTTCAATGTGGGTCTAATTAGAAGTATGAAGAGTGAGTAATTATCACTAGTACATTTGGGGGAAATTCCGACACTTGGTTCCGACACTTTTGACCAAATGTCGGAAATTTCCCCAAATTTTTTCAATCCCACCCGAAACTGTCGCTATACTGATTTTTAGAGAAAAGTGTTGCAATACTGACACTTAGACAAAGTGTCGCAATTGTGACGTTTGGAGGAAGACGTTGCAATTGTGACACTATGCCCCAGAGCATCGCTATTGCGACGACTGCTTCCAAACGTCGCAATTGCGACACAATGTCTAAGTGTCACAATTGCGACGTTTGGAGGCATCCGTCACAATAGCGACGCTTTGGTTGCCATCGGTATAACGACACTTATATGAAATAAACGAAACTTATATGCCTTTGAAAAAATGGTCGGCTTACAGAGCAGGGCGAGGAGTAGTTCATGGAGGCACCTTTGCGATTGCGCATAATTTGGAGAGAAAATAGTAATAATGAGAGAGGCTCCTTTAATTTCGTCTTTGATTTGTGAAGGTATGGATTGTCTAGCTTGAAATTCTATGCTGTCAAGAAAGACTCGCAATCCTATGGAAACAATACTATTGTGAAGATGCCTGGCGAAGAAACGGACATCGGGTTCACGACTGTTGATGAACACATCGTAGTCCGGCGAAGAAGGCACCAAGGAGGGTATTCTCAGTGAATGAGGGATGTTGAAATATTAATTGCAACTACCCTATCCTCTGGCTGCTTTCTAAATTTGTTTGAATGGCTCTATCAAACAACCACTTTCTAAAACTAATGAACAGTCAATTTTGGTTTTGAAATCACAGTCCCTGCACACTTAAAAACAGAGCGCTATATTATTTTGGAAAAAGACCAATTTAATAGTAAATGCGGAAGATTTTAATTCAGAAGAACGTGGTCCCAAAGACCACAAACCAAATTAGCCATCCACGTGGAAGTAGGCAATTCGATCACGTTATTTTTTGGCCTGTCTGCATTGTGTAATTCCGGACCCAAAACATTATAGGGCAGAATTAATTTGATTTTCGCGTCACAGTTTTCCTCCGTACGCAAAGCCAAAAAACAGACCCGAATTTTTATATGGCGTATTCTATGAAGTTTTAGCGTCACAAATTAGGGTGACATCAGCAGGCTATTTTGGAACGTGAATTTGTGGTTGAAATCGGGTTTATTTTTTTTGAAGTCTAGATGTATGATATAGTTTTATGAATATTTTGTTATAAGTTTTGTTTCACTGCCCGATAGTTATTTAAACCATTGGCTCATATATAACATATGCGCAAATATTTCACTTTGGGAATTTGTAATGTGGGCCCCGAATACTTTAAATAGGTTTGGTTTAATAGTTTTTTGTTTTGTTATTTCACGTGTTTTAAAATAGCCCGAAGGCTAATGTAAAAGGAAAAGCACTCCCGCACAAGCAGTATACCTTGGGTGCATGGTTTTATAACCATTTGTGTAAAAGGGAAATGAAATTGACTATGTTTGAGACCATAGGTTGAGCCTTTGACAAGAAGCTCCCAATAATACTCAACACTATTTTGATAAAATAAATAAATAAATAAATACAAATAAAATACAAATAAAGAGAAAATTAAAAATACAAATAAAATATATTTTTTTAATTAAAACATAAAAATAAAATAAATAAATAAATAGAAATAAAATAAATAAATTAATTAATTAAAATTTAATAATATTAAATTAATAATTATTATTTTTATTAAAAATAAAATCCAATATTCCATATCGTCACAAACGAAAAAAATATTCAGCTCCTTCAGTTATTACACATTTTACCCCTCATATAGCACAAAATGATTCACATCTCCTCCTTCCGGCATTCTCTTGCACCCCCGGTGAAATTGTTTGTTTATAAGATTATATGATACATGTGAGATAAAGGTTTATTATTTATCATATATAAATAAATTTTATCAATATTGTACATTTACACTTTTATGAGGTGATGTTATAAGTAAATTCATAAATATCTCTTTTTAATCCTCATTTATGAATATGTTTGGAAATAAAATTTCAATAGATTAATTTTCTTCTAACCTATGTATCATCAATATTGTACATTTAAATTATTAATTATGAGGTGATGTTATAGGTAAATCCATGAATATCTCCTTTTAATCTTCATTTTACTCCATGAATATGTTTGGAAATGAAATTTCAATAGATTAATTTTCTTGCTATTATATGTTTTACGAAGATATGGTAAGGAATTCTCTCTTGTTCTTCTTAGAAATAATTATATATAATTTTATTTTATTTTTTCAAAATAGATTAAAAAAATTATATGAGAAAAAATATTAATTCATCAATATGTGTGTGTGTGTGTTGTGAGGAATAATTTCATAGTTCAACTTAATGGTTCATTATATAATCATGTGATCATCACCAATGATATATCTTAAAAAGCAACTGAAAAGCCATGTGTACAAAATCGATGTATACTCTAGAGAGTGGTTGTCATATCACTATGTAAATTGTTGTATGCTACTTCAACAAAATTATAAGATAAACTGTAATACACATCATATGTGCACCATAACAATTGGTGCAGGGTAAAACCCACCTGCCACACCTTTGTACTCGATCCAATTTTCTTTGTCAACTCTTCTAGCTGTGGGAGTTTCCTCCAAGGATCATAATACCCCCAAGGCCTATGCCATGCCTTCTCCCATGCGGAAATTCTTCACTTGATGGTTCTAAACCATACTATAAGTCCCCACTTTCTATGGTCTAATCCCCATCATACCTATCAACATTCAACCTCTCTTTACATACCCTGAATATAATGACTAGCCTACTCTCATTAATATATACCACAATAAATACAAGCCACTTAGGAATTAAACCCCAAAACCTTGGGCTCACTCATTTTACATATTCAAATTTAATTAGAATGTATCAACTACTCGACCCTCTCGTATTTCAACCGTGATGTTTAATGTATGCCGACCTTGTCAATTCGAACTCCATCACTTGGTTTCAACCAAACGCATGGCCATTCACATAATTATATATTCCTCCTTATTATAATCTCCACCAATCGTCAAAGATCGTAACAAATCTCGACTTTGGTCTATAACTCAACGGTCATACATAAACCATTATTGTCTCCACAGTAATTTACCTCTCAATCCGATGGTCGAGGGAGCATCATGCCAGTTTGGAGGATCCAACAGAAACAACGAAATCTCGCGTAACGAACACGCCCAAGGGTTAATCTGCAATGAGAACAGTTTTATAATTCCGCCCTCGACCATGTGTCTCACGGAGACATATGTCGCGTCCTTTTCACCAATTCTTCTTACCACCTCCAAACTTGCATGATATCGCCGATTTTCCAAACAGTGGTTTTACTATGCACTTCGGTCATGGTTTTGCCTCTTATCTTCCAAGTTCTGTCGAGCTTTCTTTTATTGTAGTCCACCTCCTCTCCTTTGACTCGCATCTTCCTGTACTAGTTTTTTTTTCTTCAATTAAGGACTCGCACTCCATGAGGTTCCTTCACACGCCGGTTCTATGTACGTGGTAGCACCGATCGAACCTTGAATCGAAGGCTCGAGCACAATTCTCTATTACACTGTGGGGAGATCCATAATTTGGACCTATGGACCTTCTCTACCATGGAATTTCCCATTGTATTGCATGAGTCTCAACCACAACATTGCCATACCACTGTCCAATGCCACACCGTCCATTGTCATGGCGCTTAACATGGGTTATCACACAACTTTATTCGTCCGAAAATTCTTACACCGAGTTAAACTAATATCCAATGGGTTTAGGAAAGGCTAGAACCTCTCGCACATAGGCTAGTAATTCAGGAAAGGACTCGGTTCCTCTTTCAACATATAAGACCCCATTAAACCACAATTATCGAGTATGTATTCCAGACTACTATATAGTTGATTATCGGGACACAAAAAATATTCACGCCATAATTAACTCGAAAAATGCACAATACCATTGAAATAATTCTACATTTATGTAGTGAAGTACTTACAACTTTGGCTCGACCAGATCTTTGAATTACTTGGCCCTTCTCCTCTACTCTGTCTCTACGACAGTCCTACGCAGCCTATGCAGTTCTCTATGCAGGTCTGCCTTATTATGCCTATAAGGCTTATTTTTATACAAACCCTGAATCGACTCAACTCCTCTAACACTCAAAACTCTTCATATCTCTAACTCTGAGACTAACCCTTTGACAGACAGAGACGGACTCCTAAAATTAGCTTAACTTCTGAAACTGACTACCTCTTCAGGTGCCAATTAATCATTCGGGCAGTTACATTTTCTTCTCTAATTGACTAAAAATAACTCAATTATGAATAAATACATGGGGAAATAAAACATGAGACCCCCCTTTACATTTATTTATGGACAAAGGTTGTTTTGAGCCTACTGCCCCTGCATCAACAATTGCCATACAACTAATTTGTTTTAGGATACATGTGGCATTCTAGGGGTAAATTCCATATGATGTGTATATCAATCTATTAGGTGTTGGTAAGTTGTGAGTATCTAAGAAATTATAGGGAATATCCATACATCATGATCTTGTAATGTGATTATAAGTTGTGTCTATAATTTCCATAAAATGTATAAATGATTTGTTTAAAAAAAGTCAACACAATCAACCCTAAACAATGCTCATGATGTGGAATGTCATTGGAAAAACCAAAATGATTGTCACATGTCCCATTTCTATGGTAATGGTGATCATATATATGTTGTAGCGACACTTGATGAGTAATTAAATAAATCTCAGAGTGTGACTCATTATGCCATATTTTTTTAAAGCATGATTTGTTTTCCTAGTTTTTACTAATTTGTTAACATATTTTATTCATTTGGAAAGCTAATTAATGATGCTTTAACTAATTAGGACCTAATGAGAGATCATATTCACATCTTCACTAAAATATATTTGGTAATTGTAGTCACTATATGAACTGCACATGCATGCTCCTTAAGAAAAATTGAAATATAAACTATAATACACATCTTATATCTACCAAAACAATTGTCATACAACTTATTTACTTCTAGATACATATTAAATACTTCAGGTAAATTCCATATTATGTGTATACCAATATAGTAGGTGTTGTTAAGTTATGAGGATCTAAGAAATGATAGGGTATCCACACATTAGTGCCCTGGTGAATTTTTTGCATAATTTTCTATTTGTTGTAATTTTGTTGCCTGGATTTGTTATAGATTTCAAATAATACAATTATCTACCAATTGTTCTTTATAAAGAAGAAGTACAATAAGTAGTAACCTAAAAGTGAGCCATGTGAAAATATTGGTAACCTGAGTAACATGGTAAGCTGTAAATGAAAAGTGAATAATCTCCACTCACCAACAGGTGGCAGGCAGGGTTGGAATTTGGATTTCTCTTTACTCGTCACACAATTTTTTTAATGACGTTCTCGTAATAAATTGAACGCTCTTCCATTTTCTTTGGATTTTGGAGTGTGATATATCTATGTCATGGACTTTTAATACCTAAAGTTTCAAGAGAAATAACTGAGTCTTGTCAAACTAATATTTCCTCAATATATTCTATGATCTACTAAAAATTACTTCAAAAAGAAAGTAAACTTCCAATATAAAGAAAAAAACATGAATGAGCTTTCCCTAAATTGCAATAAATTTATGTTTATTATTAATATTGCATAATTTGTCTTATAAAAATTGCATAATCGGACTAAGAACGGATCCTCAGTGCATTTTTTTATTGTTGTTGTGATTAAAATAATGAGCCAAAGAATGCTAAGGCACTCAGAGAAATCAATCTATGTATTATTTCTCACAAAATCATGTTGAGTAGTGGAGACTAAGCACTAGATTTGTTTTGTCCTCAATCTCTCCATTAATTATGTCTATGTAGTTATAAGAATAACAAGCCAAAGAAATCTTAGGCTTCCAGAGAAATTAGTCTCTGTGTGTAGAAATTAATGATCACTGTTGAGTAAATGTTATACCATTTGAAATTGTTGAGTGAAATTAATCAGGCCATGATGTACCATTTGTCAGTATCTATTTTCTCATGTATGAAAGTTGATGTACCATTGAAAGTTTAATAACTATATATATATATATATATATATATATATATTTGAATTTAATGATTAATAATAATTAAATTAAAATTCTTAAAAGACAAAATAAAAGCCTAATAATCACGAACTATTATGATAATTTAAAAATATAGAACTCAAGCTGAACATAGTTACAAAGATACCAAGAAAAGAAGAGTGCATGTGCATGATAACCTCTTTCTTGACAACCTATGAATGCCATTCTCAATGAAGACTCAAGACTCAAGTGGATTGGATTGTGTATCAAAATAGTAGGAATGAATCAAAGTTCAATGAATGAATAACTTGATCGAGAAAATTTGTAGGGAAAGGTAACTTGACTATCAATCTACTAAACCTCACTTCCATGATTAAAAAAACACCCCCACCTTCTCAGTGGTCCCATCATGGTCCACCTATTGAAAAACAACCAACAAATATTATTTTTATATATTTTTGCATGGCCATTGGACAATGATTTACTATGGTTTTCCTACTAAATTCCAATGGATGATTATTCAAAAATATTGAGAATTAGTTTAGTCTCAAGGCATAGCCAAGAGTCTTATTGGATAATTATAGATTACCTCTCCATTGGATGATTGTAAATTTTTCATCTACTTTTTCATGTGAGTTTCAGTTGATGCTAGATCTTTTCCTTCTATTTCTTTAGTGAAGCTAAGAGTTAACTTTGATCTTACATTAATAACTATACTTGCATGAATATCCATGCTTTTATACTTCCCCACTGTGGTCAATGTTGATGTATGGCCTTGGCCCATTGATCTTACAATTAACTCACTATACATATTCAATTTTCTCCAGTTCAGCCCAATAAAATAAGGAAAAAAAAAATGAAGTCTTGATTTTTCTTTCCAGTGCTCCTACATAATACAAATACTCTTAAAAACCAATTAATATATAAATTTTCATCATTCATGCTAAAATCAGTTTGAATTTTTTTAATGAATCTTCTTACAATTAATAGATTACATTGCTTACGGAATAAGAGATAATTTAGAACTACGATTTCACAATAATAAATTACCCTAGCAATTCAAACTTCGAACATACCTTATGAAATTAAAATATGGCAGGTTAATGAGCCAATCTAGTTTCCTCGGAGCCAATATTGAACTCGGCCTAAGTCTGAATGCCTTGAGAGTGCGAGTGTAAGGAAATAGAAGCCTAAAGATTTTATTTTGTGCTTGTGTAATTCACTGTTTGACCATCAAGCCAAGCCACCAGCTATATTAACACTACTTCATGTTGGGGTAGATTGGAATTCTAATTTTTTAGTGCTATAGCCATACTTTTTCACTGCTTCACTAATCATAACCTTGGAAGTTTGCAGGGCAACGGGCTTTATTCTTTCATTGGTGTTTTATGTAAAAGAAAGGATTTGTGAGCTTTCTGTAATAGGAAGGGGAAAACTAAATTGATTCTAATTTTAAAATATCAATAATGATAAGTGGTAATTCCTTTATTAGTTTTTTAATTTTGAGTGAGCCAAAAAAGTAACTTTCCTTACTTTTTGAGTACAGCCTTGCAATTGCGAAGAGGACTAGTGTTGCAAAATTATTGGTCAGTGGAAATTAAAGGGCGTAAGAATGTTTTTGAAAAAATTTCAAACGTCAAAATTAAGTCTTCTATCCTTCCTAGCACGTCACGGAAAATGAGAATCCGCAAATTCTAGTCGTCAAATACGTGCAAAATGCCTTATGACAGGAAAAATGGAGGACTGGTCCTATGCTGCTACATGAGTTAGGGCTTCATGTGGCAGCAGGGAACCTTATATAGTTTTTCAAGGATAGGAAAGGAGAATATTGTCAGTTAATCATCACATGAAACTTCATCACCATTTGAAAATTGTGTCCTAATTTGAAACAATAAGACTACCCAACTATTTCATTATTTAATTTAGATTGTGTAATACAAAAAAACATCCTAGATAACTTAAATAATGTAAGCACTTTTGCAAAAATTTAGTGAGGAGAACCTTCAATTACATTTATTTTGAAGATCCACTTTCATTTTAAGCCATTTTAATTAGTCTTTCATGGCTATTCTAGTAAAAATTTCAACCTCTTGTAGAAATTTGTTTGTCACTTAAATTAGAAATGAAAAAATAAAATGTATATAAAAATGATTTGAAATGAAAAAATCAAATGCGCGCTACATAAAAATGATTTTATTAAAAACTACATTAACATCTGATATCACGCGCGCATTCGCCCTCAGCTCTTGCAGAACAACATTCGCCCTTAGCTCTTGCAGAACAACATTCACCCTCAACATTCGCCCTCAGCTCTTGCAAAATGGTAAGTTCTTATTGCAGGCCCTTCCTCCTATAGTAGGGTTGACTCTATTTGGGTTTTTTTGGTCAATTCCATTGGATTGTGTTAGGCTATAGGGTTCTCTCTAGATGTCTTCCAATGTTATTTCAGATGAGTTTCAAAGAGGATGTGTAATATGTGTTTGTTCTTGCATGAATTTGACTCCACTAGTTTCATGAAGTTTAATCTATGAATTTTAGTTCGACAAACTCATCCATCTCAAAACCCAGTAACGAATTACCCTTGGTCTAATCTATATTGAAGGTGAAGTGAAAAGTGGTAGAGAATGGGAGATCGAAAGTCATCAACTTTATCACAAGGGTAGTACTCCAGATCGAAAGTGATGAGCTTTAGTTCTCCAGATTTGGGGATTTTCTGATATTTGTGGATTTTCTGATGACATACCAAAGGTCACATCCATACAACCATATCAAGTTCAATGTTGAGATCATTCTCATATAGATATAGGTCACTAATATATAGGGTTAATATCATCATCACTATCCATGGAAACTGAATGGTTACAAAATCTGTGATTTTGGTTGGCTCATTTATAGTTATTACCCATTTACAGCATTCGCCCTCATCTCTTGCAAAATGGTAAGTTCTTATTGCAGGCCCTTCCTCCTATAGTAGGGTTAAGTCTATTTGGGTTTTTTTGGTCAATTCCATTGGATTGTGTTAGGCTATAGGGTTCTCTCTAGATGTCTTCCAATGTTCTTTCGGATGAGTTTCAAAGATGATGTGTAAGATGTGTTTGTGCTTGCATGAATTTGACTCCACCAGTTTCATGAAGTTTAAGCTATGGATTTTAGTTCGAAAAAGTCATCCATCTCAACACCCAGTAACGAATTTCCCTTGGTCTGATCTATATTGAAGGTGAAGTGCAAAGTGGTAGAGAATGGGAGATCGAAAGTCATCAACTTTATCACAAGGGTAGTACTCCAGATCGAAAGTGATGAGCTTTAGTTCTCCAGATTTGGGGATTTTCTTATGACATACCAAAGGTCACATCCATACAACCATATCAAGGTCAATTTTGAGATCATTCTCATATAGATATAGGTCACTGATATATAGGGTTAATATCATCATCACTATCCATGGAAACCGAATGGTTACAAAATCTGTGATTGTGGTTGGCTCATTTATAATTATTACCCATTTATAGCATTCACCCTTAGCATTCGCCCTCAGCTCTTGCAAAACAGCATTCGCCCTCAGCTCTTGCAAAAAATAATTCACCCTCAGCATTTGCCCTCACCTCTTGCAGAACAACATTCGCCCTCAGCTCTTGCAGAATAGCATTCGCCCTCAGCATTCGCCCTCAGATCTTGCAGAACAACATTCGCCCTCAGCTCTTACAAAATGGTAAGTTCTTACTGCAGGCCCTTCCTCCTATAGTAGGGTTGACTCTATTTGGGCTTTTTTGGTCAATTCCATTGGATTGTGTTAGGCTATAGGGTTCTCTCTAGATGTCTTCCAATTTTCCTTCGGATGAGTTTCAAAGAGGATGTGTAAGATGTGTTTGTGCTTGCATGAATTTGACTCCACCAATTTCATGAAGTTTAAGCTATGGATTTTAGTTCGACAAACTCATCCATCTCAACACCAAGTAATGAATTGCCCTTGGTCTGATCTATATTGAAGGTGATGTGCAAAGTGGTAGAGAATGGGAGATCGAAAGTCATCAACTTTATCACAAGGGTAGTACTCCAGATCAAAAGTGATGAGCTTTAGTTCTCCAGATTTGGGGATTTTCTGATGACATACCAAAGGTCACATCCATACAACCATATCAAGGTCAATGTTGATATCATTCTCATATAGATATAGGTCACTGATATATAGGGTTATTATCATCATCACTATCCATGGAAACCGAATGGTTACAAAATCTATGATTGTGGTTGGATCGTTTATAATTATTACCCATTTACCCATGGAAAAAGAAGGTTTTCCCTTTTTACTACTGGAAATGGTACAAGAAAGTTCCATTTCTACCTGAAACTCCTATGAAACAGGAACCAAATAAAGGTCATGTCCTCAATGGACATCATTTGGCTTTGAAAATGGCCATTGCACCGTGTTGTTTCTTATATTACATCACGATAGTTTCTTAGGTCATTTCTTGTTTCTTGAGATGAAAAACAACCAAATAAATCATGAAGATCCTTTCAAGAAATAAATGACCATTTCTCAATCATATCTCAAAGCTATTTTTGTTCGGTGGTTGCTTACTTTGAGAGAAATTTGACACTTTTATAAGGAATATAACATAAAAACAAGAAATGGGAAGGAATTGATGAGGTAGATGAACTTTAGTTGTTGTAAATTAAGAATTGGTAATACACGATGCATGTGTTGTACTACAAACTAGATTCCTTCCTGGAGTTAGGAAACAAAGTATTAAATCAAATTTGTAGTTTCTAACTTCTTTTATTGGTTCATCAATCTTGAATTCAGACATTGCATGTCTTCATTGTTTCATGTTTGAATAATTTGCATTATATCGTACAATAGGAAATTAGGAACTATGATTATTATTACTTTATGGATCTGTTAAGTTACTTTTAAGTTTGCATGGTTTAGTGTGAAATTATTCTTGTGTGCCTAGTCGGGTGAAGGAATGCCAGAGTGAGAACCTATTTTTTAAATGGTATTGTTTCTTATACCCAAAAAACCCTCAACATCACTTCTTCATTATTGTCACCCAACAATAGTGTTGTAAAAAATTTGAGAAATGATATAGCAAAATCTCGCACTTCTCAAGATAAAGTCCTAAAGCTAAAGTGTGATACCATGTGTAATTCAATAGCCCCATTGTCCCTCACCAACCTCTTTTCACTTCGGGCTAGCTCTCCTCCAACTCAAGGGGGGTTCTCCCTAGTAGATGTTAGGGATCTAATGGACCAACCAAACCAAGTAAAGATCCCCCTAACTCTCTATGTTTACCACTATCAATCAAAATATTGAACAATAGGGTCAGACATGCATCCTGAAGATAAAATTTCCAGGGTATTTTTGGGTTATTTCAAAGGGAAAGTCCCCAAACACATATAATAAAGGAATTATAACGTGATTTCAAACATTAAATATCAACAAAATTGTTTAAAGGATATTGAAAGGAAAAAGGTGATGGAAGATAGAAAGTGCCTTACTTAAATGCTCTGAAGATTTTTCAATAGTTGCTCCAAAAGCTTCACTTCAAGGCCCTTCAAGATCGTCTCCAACAATGCTACTGTATCGGCTTCAACAATGTTGCTCCAAAAATGTCCTCAGGTCTTCCTAACAAGTTTACTAGAAGTTGCTCCAAAAATATATTCAATAAGGTCTTCATTGTCAACTCGTCTCTTGTTTGGGTGCCTTAATGTGCAATGACATGTTTCTAGGACTAAATTCAATGCAAGGAATATTTGAAACTCTAACTCTGTCTTTCGGTGTCTTATTAGAAATTATTTCAGTTTTCATTTTGTTTTTTCAAGTTAGATATTGTTTTCAAGTTTTTACATTTATAATTTTATTGCAATGTGGTAGATTAATCAGGGCAATACAGGAACAACCCTGAGACGGGATGATCGCGGAAAGAGGCTAGCGGAAGAACATGTAGAGTCCCACCATTGCTCTATCTTTAGGTATTTTAGTTATTTACATAATTGAAATAATATTAATTTTGTTCAAATATGCAAACACCTAGCCATGGTCCGCCTGATGATTCCCTCTATGAGGAAGAGCTTTCTTCATCCCTATCTCCAGTGCTCTTGTTGCGAAAAAAGGCACGAAATGCAAGGTCAGAATTTGATACTTTGATAGACGCGCCTCAAACACCTGAAACAGAAGAAAGGATAAAACAACTTATGACCTAGCTAGAAACATATCAGGTAATAATAAAAAGTCAAAAGGATATTTTTTTCTTCTGCATGAGATGAATTGTGATAATTTGATTTTTAATTTTTACATTGACTAAAATAACAAAAAGTTCTTTTGTATGTAGCGTTTTTTGACACTTGTTGATCCCGGTGTTGGTGGTAGTGGGACACAAGGGCAAGAGATTGCCTAGAAACCCTCTTGTACACCTTCTACTCCTTTAGGTGCCAGCCAAGAAACACACCTTGCCCAAGCAGACACCCAGCCAACCACTAAATGTCTTGGCAGTGGTGAGGCTGATATGGCCAACTACATTATTGTGTTTCCTGTAGCTACACGTGTCAGCTCCACAGGGACCATTAATGGAACGTTGTTGGTGAACGATGAAGGTGTCCCTATAAAGCACGTACAACTCCTAGGTAAATTTTAATATTTTAACTATTTCATGTACTCTATCTAAAACATATTTATCATGATTTTTATTTTAAATTAATGATAATATATTTTTTTTCTGTGTAGGAAACAATGAGTTCTACAGGTTTTTGGAGAGCCATGCGTTGGTAATTTTTGGACCAACCATATGCATAAGGTGGAATTCCCAGAATTCCAACCTGAAAAAAGAACTTCTAGATTATCTAGAAGCCCTTTTTGGGGTCAGCACATTTGACAGAACAACGATGACTCGGGTAGCCGGAAAATATTTGAAATATACCAGGGACACCTATAGGACACAATTGAAATTTAACCCTAGATACAAGCGTCCTCTCACAGTTCCAGAGAGTGAGTGGAGAGCACTCATCCATGACGGAAAAGAGAAAAGGGAAAATAAAGAAGGAAAAATGCCAACTGGACCCGCAAGGTAAATTACAACTTTAATTCAATAGATTTAATTTTATCTATGTCTAAAATAAAAGTGTGCTATGTCGTATCTGACTTCAATATTTTGATGATAGGTTTCCTGAGACCTCGAAGGCAACCAAAGCCAGGATTGAAAAAAAGGGCCATCACAAGCTAGGCCAGGGTGGCTTCTTGAAATTAGCCGCAAGAATTGTAATTAAGTAGCTAAACATATTATAGTTAATTGTATTGTCTTCCAACGTTTTTGTAATCCTATCAAATATGATTAAAAATACACAATCATATGTAATGTAGGGTGATGACTTCGGAACAGAACTACAGAGGAAAATAAAAATATCGCTTTCCATTTCGGCTATTGATCAGGAGCTCAAATCTGAGTTTGGAAAAAAAAAAAGCTCAAAAATGAAAGTTCTCAAATTGACTTGGAACCTAAGCAACCAGATAGGCCTCGGTGATACGATCCCAATGCCATGAACGGCACTGAAATCCGTTACCGTATGAAGAAGTTGTTGCACTTTGAAATTGCCCAATAACCTCTAATGCTGAATGGGTTCATGATTTTAATGTGGAGAAATATTTTTAATATATTAAATTTTAATTAATGTTTTATATATATTAAAAATTTAATATTTTATTTGATTTAAAAAATCATATATTATATTAATATTTTTTTTTATATATTAAATATTAATTAAAAAATATATATATTAATTATATTAATTAAATTCCATATTAAATTTAAAACCCAAATGTTTTAAAGTCATGGTTTAATATGGCATTCAACGTGGGTATTACGTGGCAAACGACAGGTATAAAAGGCACGTGGTGTTGCTTTAAATGAAGCAGAGGTTACGTTGGAAGGTGGGCGGAAAAGTAGCCCAACCCCATTCCACGTGACCGCAGCAGAAACCATAGCCCTAAACCAACAAACGACGGAAGTTACATTTTAGCATTTAATCTAAACGGTGTGGCCACATGCACCACTTTACATTTAATTTCAAGTTTAACCGCCTGCCAATTTTAGTGCCATCCCTCCATTTTAGGTGGAATTCCACTTTTAGCTCCAGTTAACTACAGTTGGCCCACAATTAGTGGGATTTTTGCCTAACATTGAGCAAAATACAGTTTGGAGCATATCTTTCACATGGGAGATCCTTTTGGAGTGATTTTTTATTTTATTTTGGGGTCTCTTCGACCTTTTGGACTCAATGGAGCAGGTCTGAAATCTAACAGAGGTCATATTCAGAGGTTTAAGCATCGAAGAAGAAGAAGGAGCCATTAGGGACTGGCAGGAGAACGTTGTGTATTGGACTGTGTTTCTCTGTTTAAGATAAATGAATAGGAATTATTAGCTATTTCATGCCTTTTGAATCTGTTTAGATAGTTTTCAGATCCTGTTAAGAACTTTAGAGAGCCGAAAAGCTTCATTTAAGTTCTAGAGGCCATTTTCCAAACATAGTGTGTAGGCGAAATCGGAGCAGCCGGAGGGCGTTTCTGATGAAAAAAAAACTATATTGACTATTTCAATCATTCCGGAACCAATGGAAGTGGTTTCAAATCATTTCTAGTACTTCTACAGCTTGAGAAGTTGATATGAAGTCGTGGGCAGCCCTGGGCAAACCGTGGAGGAGAGCCATTTTTGGGGATGTTGTGCTTAATGTAAGAAAATTATCAGTCGATATTTGATGTATGATCATTATTGGATGCAGTAGTAGTGGTATCAGGGACATAAATAGAAATCTGAGGGATTTTGTGCCATTTATAAGCTCAGAGAAGCTTAGTGCACCGACATAAGGATGTGTGTCCATGGAAGCCTAAAGCTGTTTGCAGGAATTGGACAGCCATTAAAGGGATTTAAAATGGTATTCTCAGCCCTTTGAATCATTTTCGTATTCATTGTGGTTAAGTGTGGAGCTTGTAAAAGAATTTAAGTACCTTAATCCCAAAGAGTCTATTCATGTTGACGAAGCTCAAAGGAGATGTAAACCAAGAGTTGGGGTGAACTCCTATATTATATTGCTGTTGTGTTTTGTTATTCTATGGCTGAATTATGTTGCTGATATACATGTTAAGTTTCAGAAAAAAACAAATAAACTTAAAACACATAAATAAAAGAAAAGACATACACCTCTTCCAAGCAAAAATTCTGCATAATGTCAAGTTTGAGTAAGGTCATTTTAATTAAGTCTGAGTTTTTACTTCTATTATTTCTTTAGGCAGAGTCTGTAGGAGGGCCAGGTAGCTTCTGGATTCATCCTTTCTTTGAAAGGTGAAATATCCAGTAAATGCCCCTACAGTCTGTCTTTGTATTAGAAATAAGAAGTTCTCACATTTTCAGATTTAAAATTTGGGGTTTTTGCACTCATTTACATAAATGAAAATGGATACCTTGCACCCTTTTCAAGTACATTCCATTTTCAGATCAGATGGTATCAGAGCTCGGGTTGAGCATTTGTTATTGTGAAAAAGGTTTTAAAACAGTGTAAGAGATTTACTGTTTTATTGGTTGCAAAATGGCTACCTGAATGAGAAGGCGTCTTTACTGACATTTGGTTAAAAGCTTGTCATTTGTTTGAAAGCTTTGAGGAATTTTATTTGGAAGTTCCTTTTGGTTGTTTTTACCATTTAAATAATTTCAAATTATTCTACAAGTGAAGTTTCCTCCTTCACGATATTCTTCAATGATGACATGAAGAATGAGTTCTTTAAGGTGAAGGACATGGTGCAGATTCTCCTTGAGCATCAAAGGGAAAGTGTTCAACTTCGTGCACAATTGCTAGCTATGTAGGAAGAGAAAGAAGCCATTCTTCAAAGACTGCATGATATGGAGTTGTAGCTTCTTCAAGCTCAAGAAGCTTTGTCCAAGAAAATACCTCATCTTCAGGATGTAAATCATGAGGTAAATCATTCTAATTTGTCTTCAGTTTCCTCTATTGAAAAGTGTGTTGGTTATTTTGAAAGGCATACAAGAGGTATTGGGTCCAAATTGATGTTGAAAATGGGCTATCAAGAAGGCAAAGGTTCGGGCAAGCATGCACAAGGCATTGTTGAGCCTATTTGTGTTGTGGAGCGTCCCAAGAATATTGGTCTTGGCTATGAGCAACTTAATGGCGAAGATTTGAGCACATGCATTCAAGAATGTGATGCAAATTTGAAGAGAACATTTCTCCCAAGTTCTCAATTACATCAATGTCATGATGGAAATCTTCCTTACCATTGTTTGAAGCTTTTGTTGCAGCAAGAAGATGCTAGACATGCAACTAATGGCAAGCATGCAAAGCAACATAAGAGGATTTATTGTACATATTGTAGTCGATTTAACGATCTTGTTTCGAGATGCTGGATGAGGAAGAAGGCACACATGAAGCAAATGAAGCAAAGACTACCTTCAAAGAATGTGCATATGATTTGCTCTTTTTTCCAAAAGAAGGGACAAGTTGTCTCTCATTGTTGGACTTTGCATCCAACTCGTCGTCCCACGCACATGCAGCAAGAGGACAAAAATATTGGCGAAGGTGGAATCATGGATTCAATTATTGATGTGGAGAGGGACGTTTCACATGAGGAAAAGTTGCAGCAGCAAAAGTCGCCATGGAAGTGGCTTGGTGAGAAGTGGATGGACTTCTTGACACAGTAAGACGTACTCCTTTTGTACATATGAAAATTTCAGATGTATGCATGTATTTTGCTATAATATCTTTTTTGTTTTGAGCCACCTTAGATCATTGATAAAGGCTGCGTTGTATAGTTTCACTCTGTAAATTTCTCGCCAGAAATTTCTATGTGAGTTCAAGAAGGTCAGTTGTGGATAGTTGTGGACAAGCGCATTTAGAAAGGGAAATGTTGATTTCTTTTCATTTATGGTTCAAATTCACTTGCTTTGCAAAGAAAATTTTTGAAGGGCTGAAGAGAAGAGGATTTTTATTCTCTCATTTTCTGTACTACAGTTCAGTTCTTCATTTTACTAAGCTTTTGGGGACCAAAAGCTTCTCATTTGGGAGGTGTGATCAGGAGCTCAAATCTGAGCTTGGAAAAAAAAAAGCTCAAAAATGAAAGTGCTCAAATTGACTTGGAACCTAAGCGAATGGATAGGCCTCGGCGATATGATCCCAACATCGCGAACGACACTGAAATCCATTACCGTATGAAGAAGTTGTTGCACTTTGAAATTGCCCAATAACCTCTAATGCTGAATGTGTTCATGATTTTTAATGTGGAGAAATATTTTTAATATATTAAAGTTTAATTAACGTTTTATATATATTAAAAATTTAATATTTTATTTGATTTAAAAAATCATATATTATATTAATATTTTTTTATATATTAAATATTAATTAAAAAAAAATATTAATTATATTAATTACATTCCATATTAAATTTAAAACCCAAATGTTTTAAAGTCATGGTTTAATATGGCATTCAACGTGGGTATTACGTGTAAAATGACAGGTATAAAAGGCACATGGTGTTGTTTTAAATGAAGCGGAGGTTACGTTGGAAGGTGGGCGGAAAAGTAGCCCAACCCCATTCCACGTGACCGCAGCAGAAACCATAGCCCTAAACCAACAAACGGTGGAAGTTACGTTTTAGAATTTAATCTGAATGGTGTGGCCACATGCACCACTGTACATTTAATGCAAGTTTAATTTCCCACCAATTTTAGTGCCATCCCTCCATTTTAGGCGGAATTCCACTTTTAGCTCCAGTTAACTACAGTTGGCCCACAATTAGTGGGATTTTTGCCTAACATTGGGCAAAATACAGTTTGGAGCATATCTTTCACATGGGAGATCCTTTTGGGGTATCTTCGACCTTCTGGACTCAATGGAGTAGGTCTAAAATCTATCAGAGGTCATATTCAGAGGTTTAAGCATTGAAGAAGAAGAAGGAGCCATTAGGGCCTAGCAGGAGAAGGCTATGTATTGGACCGTGTTTCTCCATTTAAGGTAAATGAATAGGAATTCTTAGCTATTTCATGCCTTTTGAATCTGTTTAGATATTTTTTAGAGCCTGTTAAGAACTTTAGAAAGCTGAAAAGATTCATTTAAGTTCTAGAGGCCATTTTCCAAACAGAGTGTGTAGGCGAAACCGGAGCAGTCGGAGGCCGTTTTTGATGAAAAAAAACTATATATTGACTATTTCAATCATTATGGAACCAATGGAAGTGGTTTCAGATCATTTCTAGTACTTATACAACTCGAGAAGTTGATATGAAGTCGTGGGAAGCCCTGGGAAAACCGTGGAGGAGAGCCATTTTTGGGGATGTTGTGCATAATGTAAGCAAATTATCAGTCGATATTTGATGTCTGATCATTATTGGATGCAGAAGTAGTGGTATCAGGGACAGAAATAGAAATATGAGGGAGTTTTTTCCATTTAGAAGCTCAGAGAAGCTTAGTGCACCGACAGAAGGATGTGTGTCCATGGAAGCCTAAAGTTGTTTGCAGGAATTGGACAACCATTAAAGGGATTTAAAATGGTATTCTCAGCCCTTTGAATCATTTTCGTATTCATTGTGGTTAAGTGTGGAGCTTGTAAAAGAATTTAAGTACCTTAATCCCAAAGAGTCTAGTCATGTTGACGAAGCTCAAAGGAGATGTATCCCAAGAGTTGGGGTGAACTCTTATATTATATTGTTGTTGTGTTTTGTTATTCTATGGCTGAATTATGTTGTTGATATACATGTTAAGTTTCAGCAAAAAACAAATAAACTTAAAACACATAAATAGAAGAAAAGACATACACCTCTTCCAAGAAAAAATTATGCATAATGTCAAGTTTGAGTAAGGTCATTTTAATTAAGTCTGAGTGTTTAGTTCTATTATTTCTTTAGGCAGAGTCTGTAAGAGGGCCAGGTAGCTTCTGGATTCATCATTTCTTTGAAAGGTGACATATCCATTAAATGCCCCTACATTCTATCTCTGTATTAGAAATAAGAAGTTCTCACATTTTCAGATTTAAAATTTGGAGTATTTGCACTCATTTACATAAATGAAAATGGATACCTTGCACCCTTTTCAAGTACATTCCATTTTCAGATCAGCTATCAAGCCGTAGTTGAACGTCGCAAAATCTTGGGGCAGATCCCGAAATCCAGAATTCCTGATAAGGTAAAACATTAACCTTTCAATATGTTTGTTTTCGTCCATAAATTTAATGTCTAACAACTTTGTTTAAATCAGGAGAGCAGCACTACCGAAGAGGCAAAAAACCCAGTTTTAGAGCCAGATGTAGATGTTCCTCACGTGCAACTTGATCATTGTAGTGGGGACCAGGCTGACAATGCTACTATCAGTGAGGGTCGTGACGGTAATTAATTTCCACTTATAATTTTTTCTAATTATACCTTGATGGTTGTCCTTATAACGTTTTTTGTTTAAATGACAGAGAATGTTTTCCTTGAGGATCTTACCACCAGAGAGGAAGACAGGGCAACAGTCCCAACGGCGACAACTGGTGCACCAGGTAAATAATCTCATTGCAATTTTTTTTATTAATATTACCGAACTAGTTCAATGATATTTAAAAACTGACAATTAAAATTTAATATTATCTGTTTTTGTAGGCGATGCCCCATCACTGGATGAGACCATACATCGTGACTACGCAACTAGGTCAGCAGTGCGGGTCGAAAGGCACGAAACAGGAGCAGAGCATGATGATATTGATGATGTAATTAGGAGCTTTAGAAATAGGAAGAAGAAAAAGAAAATTTGATAATGTAAAATGTTGTATTATTATAAGACAAACGTTACCATACTTGGAACGTTTTTTGCGTTATATAAAAAACTCATTTATCATACTATTTTTATGTCAAGCATTAATTGCAATGTTTCCTTGCGTACTTTTTGTTGAATTGTTTTTTTATTAGTTATTGAATATTTTTTTATGCTCATGAAAGTAAAAAATGAAATATATATTGGGTATTGGGGAATTGAGAGTGATGTGAGGGGGGGGAGGGGCCATAAGAGCTTCCACCTTCACGTGGTTGGCCCTATTTAGTAGAGAATAATTTATTGGAGCGATTTAATCTTGGAGCAAACCTCCCTCGATCCAACGTAGCAACAAAAAAGTCACTGTTGACTTAGTTGCTACTCTTTCAGATCGTGGAAGGCTTGTTCCAAGTTCATGCGACTCCAATAAATTTTTCTTGAAACGAAGAGGAGCTTATTCAGGTATGTTTTGAAATTTTCAACAGATGTTCTAACATTATCATAAGAATTCATCTTAGAGTAAAAAATACTACATCAATTACTTGTATTTATTGCATAGATGATGGATTTTGATTGACTTGGCAGTGTAGATACAAATCCTCTTGCATCATGAGCAATACAACCTTTCAACCAGGGTCACGTCCAGGATATTTTTGCTTATGCGCTTGACCAGGTTTGTAATGTCACATTTTGTAAGTTCCTTTACAGTTCATAATTCAATATTAAGCTTGTTCATGATTATTATCTAGGTTTTTTGTATGTGTGTTTTCATCTATTTGATTGTAAGCAACTCTGCATGTTTCCTGTTGTTCACTATGATTTCTCCCATTACCACTCCCAGGATGAATCCGACTTTATTGTTACATAGGTTAATTTATTGTTACTATGATTTCTCCATTTACGATTTCATAGGTTACATCATGTAAAGTTGTCAATCTCAGGTTGGTGATGATCTTTAGTTCTCCAGATTTGGGGCTTTTCTAATATTTTCTCCCTCATGTCATTCCTGCATCACCTCGTTATTTGAGCATGCTAATTGTCTACCACTTGTACCAATTGGTACATGTCAATCTCTGAGTGGTGCCACATTTCACCTATTTTCGGCCCACTTGGCCACCTGAAAAACTCAAATCCACACACCATGTGTCTTTATCATGGAGTGCCACATGTCCTAGATATTTAGGCCGATAGGCCTTCTGTTATGAAAGAGATCAATTTTTTTTTTGTCAACACTTCTTATCTGGGCACGACACCTGTTACTTGTTTAATCTGATGGTCACAGTCTCTCGGGTTACCTTCTAGGTTTGACATACCACTGGTTTCTGGTATATTTCCATGGAATCGGTCTGAAAATACCAACAACAATCCACACACTTGCAACCATCGACAGACCTGCCGTTTTAGTAGCTACATTTCCGCAACTGCCAATACACCTATGTTTTAGTTGCTGCATTTCGGCAACTGTCAATACACCTGCTGTTTCATTCTCCTGGACTCTGTGTATGCATATTTTTCATATAATTTTATCACGAAGTTGGCTGCAGTGCTTTGACATGCCTTTGAATATTTTTGCAGGTTAGAAGACATTTCAGGCCAGAGCTATTGAATAGACTTGATGAGATAGTTTTATTTGATCCTCTTTCTTGTGATGAGCTCAGAAAATTTGCTAGACTACATATGAAATATGTAGCGATTCGTCTTGCAGAGAGAGGTGTTGCTTTAGGGGTTACAGATACTGCTCTGGATCTTGTTCTTCAGGAAGCCTATGACACTGTAAGTAATCACTTTATTTTTCTTTCTTTCTTATTTAGAGTCTATCTTGCTAGGGGACGTGCCCGTTATATTTTGTTACGAGACCGTTGTCAATTTCATCACCGTCCCTCATAATATGTTTGATTGTGTTTATAAATAATGAAAAATTATTACACCAAACAATAAACAATTAACTGTACTATGAGTAATATGATATCTTGAAATAATTCTCATTATAATTTCATAACCTCTGCTCTCACTTGGTGGTGTCTATATCACTAAGTGTGTATTCTTTAAAATTATAGTTACAACAAACAATGAACAATCAACTGCACTGTGAGTGATATCTTGTAATAATTCTTATTATAATTTCCTGACCTCTACTCTCACTAGGTGTCTATATCACTAGGTGTATCTATTTTAAAATTATAGTTTCAATGGTAGATAAATTGTTATCTTAAAATTATATCTTTGATGGTGATACCTTGTGATTGATAATGCAGTTTGAAGCAACTTTGGCTTTGACTAATATAGTCTCAGGAACCTCTGAGAATAAAAAGGTTGTGATTGATTACGGGGCACTGCCTATATTTGTGGAACTTATTACCTCTGGGAATGATAATGTTCGAGAGCAGGTAGCACGTTTATTTTAGAGGCATAAAATTATTCTTCCCAACTATCTTTATATCTCTGTAATTTTGGAATTTGATTTAAAAAACTAGTACCCAACTTTGAGTTCAACTGGTGTTTGTGTAAGGCTGTTTGGGCTTTGGTAAATATTGCTAGAGACTCTGCAACATTTAGGGATCTTTCCCTCAGTCATGGAGCTCTGAGGCAGGTGCTTTCCCAGTTGAATGATACTGCCATTCTTCAGATGAGCATCTTAACCGGAAGTTTGATTCCAAAAAACCCAAGTCCCTTGTTCTATGCCCAAGACCTCTGTTACAACGAGTAGAGTTCTGAGCGAAATACTTCACAATAGGAAGCAAAAGAAACATTGCAAAATTGCTCACTTTAGACTGATAATTTTCTGTGTGAAAATTCAACTGCGAACAATAAAAATATAATATCAAACACAACCAATCCACAATGGAATTTGAACATGAGGATTTATAACCAGAGAAAACCCACTCCAGGTTAAAAGAATTCCAGAATGGCTTTAAGATTCTACTAATGAGTGCTTACAACACCATAGCAATTACTGTCATAATGAAATCTGCTGGAAGCAAAGCCCTAGTACAGTTTCTACATTTCCACAATGGAAGCAAGAATATTGCTATCTCTCATGATCTGGTTCTGTGGTCAGATCCTTTGCTATGGCTGTCTTGTTTTGCTAAACATGAATCTGTCTTAGCTTTGGCTCTAGTTCTCATTTAGGATCATGGATATCTGATCTTGTTGTGGCTTTGACTATACAAACTTGTTCAATAGGAAAATGTTGACTCTGCTATATATAGGAGCTTCAATGGGTGCTCTCAAACTGCTCTACTACAGTAGTTGCACTCTCAATGGACTTCTACAACAATTGGCACCATCAATCTGCTTTGTTACAATGATGGCTCATGTCAAAAAACTGTGCTACAACCATTGGCACCATGAATCTTTTCTCTGCTTCGTCAAATGGTTGGCACCATCATCTGACTTTGCACTTCTCGGGGTGATGACAGTGGCAAACACTTTTTTGGGCAGCCTTTTTTTTGTCTCTGATTCAAGGTAGAACTATGTTGGCCTTGTTTTTTTAGTCCTTGGAACTTAGTTCTCTCATATTTTCCATCCTATCCCCATTTTGCTACTGAGAAAGACATAAATTCACGATATCAAAATTGACTATTTTTGGCCATTTATCTTTATTAATGGTACAACTTTAATTTGGTGCATTCGTACAGTATATAAAGAGCACTCTCAACCTGTTATTCAATATTTTAGCATAACTACTACATTTAACTGCCATGCTCTAATATTTATATCAACCATAAGCATTCTTAAGGTAGTTCCATGTTTGTGAAGCAGAAGGAATGCTTCTGACAGCTTCTTATCATAGTGGTACAATTATGTTCGTAGTTTATCTTTTATAAACCTCCAATTTTCCAAATGTAATAGAGACTACAGTTTGCATCTCAAATTTTGGACAAATATGTTTAGTATTCTACAGAAAATGCATTAAGAATACAGTGCTGTGTCTAATAAGCACAAATAATTGTTGTATTGAGTCATCTAAACATCTTGACATCCTCGTTTTATATTCCTTTTCTGTTTTCGCAAAGTTTCCTCTGCTACGGAAAATGTAATTATATTAATTTTTTTCCATCGATATACGGATTGGATCTAATTAGATGTAAACCCTTGCTACAGTGGTTATTTGAATGGGTTAGAATGTGCATTGTTATTTGTTTCTTTTGAAATACATGCATTACCACTACGCGAGATCTTTGCATTAATTTTGAAATGTTGAGATCTTTGCAGTGATGTTGCCTCTGCTTGGTGGTGTCTCTGAGATTGAGCTAATCCAAATGTAATGGATGCACATCAGCGGTCGATTTCTCTTTTCTAGTACTGTAATCCAAATCCTCTAGCATGCAAACAGGTGCTGTAGCAATTATATCTAGGATTGATCATTTTTTCTCACCTTCACTTTAGGCTTGGAAAACTTTGTTCCGGATTTTTTTAGCATTTGAATCACCTGATAGACATTGATCTATGTGGGCATTTAAGGCTATATTGGATGTAGATGAGAAATATCTACAAACAGGACAAACCTTTGGTATCATGGCCTCTGGAAGAGATCTTGGATTCCCAAATTATTCGTTCTTCCCAGGATCTGCCCTGCTCTTCTCCAAATTTTGGATTTGCCTTGTAGGTTCCTGCCTCTTCTACACTACTTGAATTGGAGCACCTCCATTATGATATCAAATCATCCGCTACTATGAAATGACATAGGTCGCAAATGCTTTGATAGACTTGCCTTTTGGGCACTTCACCGCGAACCAAGTTTTAAAATGTCACAACCCACTTGATATTTGTCCCTAGAAAAAGTGTCACATGTGAAGATCAGGCTTTTGATGAAGCGAATAACTTGGTAAAGAGAATTTTTGATTACTTATGTATTCGGCCCAACAATATAGATTTTGATGCACTATCATTTTTAACCATGTGTTGAAAACATACAAAAAACTATGTTTTTAGTGAAATTTGAGTTCACAAGAATCGATGCTAGTCAAAATCTAGACCTTGCTCCCAGCTTACTGGTAAAAGGCGGTACTTATATTTCATGCAAGTAATGGAATTCCTTTTTCGTTGTTTTATCTTGTCTTATTCGAACTTCCAAGTCTAGCATCAATGATTGTCTTATGCTTCAGAAAAACGGTATTATGCTTTAGAGAAGTGTATCTACTTCTTATTATACTTCTTAACTTCCAAGTCTAGCATCAATGATTATTTTATGCTTCACACATAATCTAGTTTTCATTATACTCCTTGAAACATTTTTTATTAGTTGAATGAGACAAACTTAAAAGGAGTAAGCTAATATATTAGCAAAATTATTTCTGTCACAAATCTAAGATTCTTATAGGAATTTAATGGAAATTCCAGGCATCACCTGAGTAATCTTCAGTGTCTGCAAATTTTGACATCCAGAGAGAAGTTTGTTACAAAATTAGGCAGCTCCTACTTGAAAGCATGTTGATGTTGATGCGTAGCAATCTCCTTCATTTATAGCCATGTGTTGGAATATTTGAAAATTCCATAATAACAATGGAGAGAGTAATACTCTCCTCTTCTAACACAGAGAAAATATTGAAATTTCTTTACTGGAAACAGAGTTCAACACTTTGAAAAATTTCTATTCCTTCAAAAAAAAACTATTAGAAATTCTTCCTCACTGAGAGGGATTACAAAATGTGACTACTGCAAAACGCAGTGCACTCAAAATTCTTCTCTATCTCTAAAACTACGCACCGTTGTGCTCTTCAAAACACTTACACTACTATTGTGTGTAATAATAAACTTTACAACTACATTCCGAAACAGGCTCACAACCCTTTTCTTTTATATGCAACACATATATTAAAAACATAACAAAACTATGCAAATACCAAATATATTAAAATGCTCTTGGGGTCCAAAATTTATAAATGTTTTAATATATATATATATATATATACATCGCATTTAAAACAAAATATTACCAAAACTAGTGTGGAACCTTAACAAACAATAAAACTATTCTGTCACGTGTTATATAAAACATATATCAAAACCTTTGTCAAAACTTCAAACGAACCCTTTAGCCGTGGAGCCCGCCAGACTTCAAACAGCTATAAACCATAATTCAAACCAAATTCGCGTTCCAAAATAGCCTACTGACATCAACCAATTTTGTGACGCGAAAACCAAATGAATTCCGCCCTAATATTTTTCGGGGCTAAATTTGGGCTGGCGTATAGAGAGAGAGTTGTGACGTGAATTTCTTATCAAATTCACCCTAATATTTTTCGGGTCCAGATTTCCATTGCGCGAGCGACCCAAACAAAGATCCACTCCAATCAATTTCTGCCACGTGTCCTCCTCTAGCTTTTCGTGGTGTGAGACCACCAAACTTAAAAAAAAACCCGTTCTTCAATCAAAAGTTGCCCTATTTCTATTTTAAACCTATTTTTGAAATACAGAGCCATGTACTCTGTTTTCTATTTTAACCCTCTGTTTTCAATGTGCAGGACTGGTTGTTGTTTTTAAACCTTGACTCTGACTGTTCGAACATTTTGGCAAGCGGCCTGGTGAAAGAAATTCTTCAAACAAATGTAGAAGGTGGCTCTCAATACAGAGGTAGGTAAAAGTAATATTTCAACAGTTGAGTCTTAACATATATTAGTAAGGAGTATTATAGTAGTTCACACTTGTAATACTCACAAAGGGAACTCAGAAAAACCATCATCTCTCCAAAACAATGACTAAGATTTTCACAGTTGGTTTCTTCAGATTTATTGATGCCACAATACCATGTCTCTTTCAGATTACTTCAAATTCACCGAATTCTTTCAAGCGATTGTCATTATGAATTAGTCAAAATAGGTTTCAGCATACAACAAGGATTTATATGCATTGGATTTGGATAGTTTAACTACCACTTCGCACATTTCTAGGAGTTTATATGCCAAGAACTCCTCCACTTTTAATCAGGCTATTGGAAAATTTTGTTTCATATTTTGACATTATTAATGCCAACCGTGACTTGCGACTCTTCGAAATGAAGATTCAAATAGTTGAGTAATGTGGTTATTAAGGGAAAAGAGTCAGATTATACATGTATCAAGGTAGGCTTGATCCAGATGAACTCCACCTGCAGATTACAGATGTCTATCAACACTTGTATCCTTCAATAGCGTAGTTTGCAATACCATCTCATTCAGTATTTTGGTGTTCAAGAGTCAAGATAAATAAAAATGCATGAATATTTCTTGGACTGCTTATATTGTCAAATCATCAACTCTAAACCTTTGAACACCATGCAAACAAAATTGAGCACCTGGTCACTGGATTAAAATTTCTCACATGGCTACATTGTGTATAAGCTTCTCTTACACCAAACATCTCCCACAATCCCCCATAAATAGAAAACAATGGAAATGGTTTTCATCCCTCTTATTTGACAATTTCTAAGCTAACTTTATGGAACTGTTCTAGTTACCATAAACATATCTTGGTTGATGGGGTAAAAACCCACAGTCCTGGTTCTTCTCTCATTTTCAAACCTCAAGCTGTGTATAGATGCCTTCAAATTTCATTCCCAAATTCAATTCTGGGCAAATTTACAATATTGATGTGGAAGCACTTTTCAATATTTAACTGGTTACAAACCCAACCAACCCAGAAATTCAATCTAAACGCTGCAAAGAGAACTGCATAGAGCTGCATATGGAAGAGGAGGCCATTGTATCGAAGATCTGGCTGAGGACCAGGAGACTGTAAGAAATTTCATTTATATAAGGAATCTGTTAGTATTATATGTGCGTTGATTGAGTAAGTTTTCTGTGTGTGGATATATGTACGCATCCTGGTGAAATATAATTGAAATCCCGTGGTAATTAAGAAACCCTGTGATGAGGTTATGTGCATATAGACTGGTTGAGTTCTCGGTGGAACATGAGATAATGACTCAGGAATTATGAGCATTGGTGAATTCCACAGATAACTGTGTCAAACAGTTGGGGAATTTCTCTATAATTAGTTGTGTGAACAGAGGGTGAATTAGGTTAATGACATTCCCGTGCGCCTGTGGTAGAGCAAGGAGATGTTGTGTTCGAACCTCCATGAGCTAGGTAAAACCTCGCAATGAGTGTTGTGAATGTGTAGGCGATTTAATGAACCAAGGACTGGTGTATCGATTTGCAGAGTCGATACTAACCTTGTCGGAACCATAAGACATAAACCGTGGCATATGTAATGCGTCATGTCTCCTCGAAATGGTCGTGCTCAAGTTCGTTTGGTATGGCCGCGCGAAGGATGAACAACGAGGTAGAGTTCAATGGCAGTAAGGCGTTGGTAAGCGGATGAAACCTGGAGTAAGAGTAGTCAGAACCTTGAGGACCGCACAGTAAAGATGGGTTTCTGGCATATCACACCGCCTTTATACGGTAAGCGGTATTCCCCATTTAGATGCGATCAATGTCATAGGCTAACACGTGGCCTTGAGTGGTTTTGAAAACACACTCTCATCGTGAGTTAACAATTGTGAACTAACTCGCGCGATATCTAGTTGGATCATTGGATCGTCAAGGCCAGAGCGACGTATTATCCACCATTGGATGTGCAAAGGCCGCTAGCGCTGGGCCCCACATGTATATACGTCGATTATTGTTGTCCTAACTAAGGTTCAACAGAGGTATGTGCGGTTATTTGCATTGACAAAAGCTTATTCATATTTATGTGTCCAAGCCTCATATGAAGTCCCAGTTATAAAGTGAATGCCATCACTAAAGGTTAGCGAGGTCCGATCTTATTATATGATTGTTTATAGTCGAAGCGTTGTGGGGTGGTTTATTATATTAATATTTCACGCTCGAATTATGTTCATAACAATTGGAACGCCCACAATTCATAACAAATATTGGATATTTACTGTCCTATTTTAAAGTTTCATTTAAAAAAAAAAAAACTGAACTCGTCGTCGGTATATCGACACTTTGTAAGCATCTCTCTTCTGACGCCTTATAAGCATTGGTATTTCGACGTTTTGAACGATTTCCATTTTCTTCGGTCTTGTGACGTCCGTCGATATTGCGACAGTTCTTCCTGGCGTCGGTGTTTCGACGCTTTTGGAAAGCGTCGGTATTGCGACGCTTCTGGAAAGCATCGGTCTTGCGACACTTTTGCAATGCGTTGGTCTTGCAACACGTTTGTTCGGTGTCGGAATTGTGACAGTTTAGAAACGTCGGAAGAGAAACAATATAAAAATTTTGGAAGAGCGAAGTTCAAAACGTCGGACCACATTTCGTCGAGATTGCGACAGTTTACAAACGTCGGAAGAGCTACAGTATAAAAATGTTGGAAGAGCGACGTTCAAAACATCGGACCACATTTCGTCGGAATTGCAACAGTTTACAAATGTCGGAAGAGCGACGGTTTGGGAAACGTCGGAAGAGTGACGCTTGTTTGGGAGCGACGGAAATAGTGTCGGTATTGTGACACTTTGTCAAGGCATCAGAATTGCGATGTGATGGCAAACCACGTTTTGTCCGTCCTCGAACTGTCGCTCTTGCGACGACTATGTGTCGGAATAGCGACGAAGTGGTCATCGGAAATTGGGCCAAATTTTATAGTGTATGGATGTCGAATTGAATTCCACATCCAATTGTTGAATATACCTTACATTTGAGTAAACCTATAAGGAGATAAGTGGAAAATACAATTAAAAAAAAAGTAGTTTTCTTTATTTTTCTTTAAAAATTCATAAATGTTATTTTATTATTTTCCTTAGGTGGTCCATTTTATACCTCAAAGTTTTCCTAATGATCATCAGAATCCTATTTTTCCATTATGTTGTATTTCAGAGGTGCATCTCTTAAAGCCTTGCTGAAAAATGCAATGGGTTGCTCTTGTCCCTTTGTATTTTTTTGAAGTAAGACAACAACAACTATGTGTTCTAATGCAAAGGAGAAAATGAAAAAATATTTATCAAAATTAGGGCTAATGAGAACTGGTGTTTGAGTGAATGCTTGTTTAACCAGTTCAAAGGATTGATTTGCCTCAGTGGTCCATTTAACTCCTATTTCCCTTTTAAGCAAGTTTGTTATGTTTCTAAGGAGTTCAACAAGGTTTTGTATGAACCTTATTAAAAAAATAATCTTTCCAATAAAAAATTGCAGCTCTTTGATGTTTCTAGGATGATTGATTTTCAATATTCCTTCAATCCTCTTTGGGTCTATTCTTATCCCTTCTTCAGATATGATATGGCCTAGAAGTTTTCCTCTTGGAGGCAAAATAAAGTTTTCTTGGGATTTAAGGATAGACCATACTTTCTACATATTTCAAAGACTGTTCTTAAGTGAGCAAGGTGTTCTTCATCTATTTTGGAATAGACAGTGATGTCATCTAAATATATCACAATGAAGAAGCCTATCTCATCTGAGAAAGCAATATCCATGGCTCTTTGGAATGTGGCACCAGCATTCATTAAACCAAAGGGCATTTTCACATACATGAAAGTTCCCCAAGGTGTAGTAAAAGTTGTCTTAAGTAGATCATCAATATGCACCAGCACTTGGTTATATCCTAAAAATCCATCTAGCAAAGAAATTCTCTTAGAACCTACTACCCTTTGTAAGATGTGATCCAGTTTGCAAAAGGGATAGTTGTCCTTTAAAGAGGCTTTGTTTAAGTTTCTAAAGTCTATGAAAAGTCTTATTTCTCCTGTTTTCTTTCTCACAGATACAAGGTTGGATACCCAGTCTGAGTATCTTACTAGGACTACCATTCCAGCATCATACATTTTCTTGATTTATTTCTCAACCAGAGGTAATTGCACAGGTTTTATTCTGCGCAATTTTTGTCTAAAAGGTTTCTGGTTTTCTTTGAGAGGTATCTTATGCTGGATTATCTTTGTATCATATGATTTTAAGTCCTCATAACTCCAAGCAAACACATCAGAAAATTCTCTAAAAAGCTCAAGATGTTTCAGTTTTATATGAGTTGGCAGTGTTTTGGATGATTTGATCATCTTAGGTTTGAATTCACTGCCTATATTGCACTCTTCTACTTTAGCTTCAGTGGGTTCCATTTTAGGCCTTTTGGCAACATCATTAAAGTCAAACAATTCTTCTAGAGGTACCAGTCCCTTTGGCAATTGATTAGTGTGAGATTGCAGCACTTCAAAGTCTTCATGTTCTAAATTAGTGCTCAAATCTGTTTTCTGTGCATGTTCTTTAGTTAACAGATTTATATCAGCAATGTTTATATCAGCAAGGTTGGGAGTTTCTTCTTCATAAGATTTTTTCTCAGCAGGACTGTCTTCTTCATACTTTGAGTCTTAATTTGGCATTTCAAACCCATTTCTGGACTGTATGAAGTCCTCTATATGTTTATCTCCTTCAAACACTTGCCAATATTTGATATTATCAGGGAATTTTCGCCTATATTTAACTTGGACTGTATATTGTTTGTTTTCATAAGGTTTTAGACATGTACTAGCAGCAAATACTAAACCATTAGCAAGGATGTTTTGGTTTCTAGGGACAAAATTAAGCTCATATTTTGTGAATGTTTTTAAAAGGTCTACAACATCATCTCTATAAGCTTGTAATATTGGATGCTTGGCAGTATATTCTCCATTCACTTTTTTGATAATCAGTTCTGAGTCTGCATGGACAGTTATCCTCTTAGCTCCTATTTTTCTCAATAATTTCAGTCCTAAGAGGAAAGCCTCATATTCAGCTATGTTATTGGTGCATTGAAAGTTTAGTTTATATGAATGCCCCTCAGCATGATTTTTTTCTATGTTATGTACCCATATGCCTACTCCTGAACCAATTTTACTACAAGACCCATCAAAAATCATACTCCAAAGAGGTTCAATTTCAGATTTGCTATCAAAGTCATTTCTTTCCTCTTTGTTCTGTTTATTTTGGCTGTCATTGTGTTGCCTTTTAGGATCTGCACTATGTTCATTTTTGTCTTGTTCCTCATGGTTTCCATTGCGTTGATGATTTTCTATTTGTTTCTTATGGACACCACTATGTTGGTGATTGGTTTGCAGCTTGTGGTCTTTATCATGTTTGTTGTGATTTTCTAAGTTAGCAAACTGTTTTTATCCTATCTCCTCTCTTCCTTCTTTTCCCATTATTGGTTTTTTATCTACTTCCCCTTGCTCATTAGGATTTTCATCATTGTAAAGAATGAATGAGTCAAGTTATATATGAATAGAATAAAGAGGGGATTTGTTTGGTATTTCTTGACTACTAACCATGTATTTCATGTGTGTTTCCCTATATAGTCTTCTTGGTTGACTAAAGACAGGGATAGTTGCATAAGTCATATCCATCTGCAGGGTACCTTGAAGTTTAGCACCCCATGAACTTTAAAGGAGCATGCCATAATTAGGAGGTATATTAGCCACTAAAATGTCCATCACTAAGCTTTTGGCTGGTATTTGTGCTAAGTTGACACATATGTCTTTGATTAGGCCTAGACATTTCACTCTGCTGGAATCAAAGGAGTATAAATCTTTGTAAGGACTAGTTATCTCAAGGCCTAGTATTTCCATTACTAATTTAGGCATAAGGTTGTGGGATGCTCTTGAGTCAAGCATGGAATTATGTATAATCTTATCATGGATGTTTAGACTGACATAAAATGGAGGAACACCTCCTTCTTGAAATTTTCCTTCTACTTCTGGTCCAAACAGAAGCTCGGGTTTGTCATCATTCACATTAACATAATCAGTTTGTTCTCCTATGTTTAAAGCTCTTAAAAGTTGGGTTTTATATACATCTTGGGTGACTAATTCAATAAGAGGGACAGGGATCTTGATTTTGGCAATTTCACCCTCTATGCTGAAAGGTATGTGAGTTCTTAAAATGTTTAAATCATCCTTCTTAGTCATTGTTTTCTCAGCACATTAAGCTTGCTAGTTTTTATTATGGACAACAGTTAACATAGTTTTACTAGGAGCATTAGCTGAGTTGCTAGTGCTACTTTGTTCACCACTATGTTTGTAATAAATTTGGGTGTTTTTTCCTTTGTTTTTATTATAACTTTCAACCACTGTTCTGTTGTTTTCTGTTGTCTTTTTAGAAATGTTTTCATAATTGTTTCTAGAAGAAATTTCAGAGGTTTTCTTCTTGTGAATGTCTTAATTATTTTTAATCCTAAGGTCATATTTTCTATGCACTTCCATTATAGCATTTTCAAAGCCTTGTTTTTAGTCTTCAGACTCTAGGATTTCCTCATCATAAGGTGTAAATATGCCTTGTTCTTCTTCATTGAGGAAAACAGTATCCTCATTGTTTACTCCCAATAATTTTATGTGATTTCCATATGTTTCTTCAATCACTCCCTCATCCTCATCAGAATAATTCTGTTGGAAAGGAGATCTGACTTGCTGATCAGGGCCTCTTTGTCTAATTTGAGGGGGATTCCTTCTAAATTTTTGTTTCTGATTTTGGTTTTTGTTTTAAGGAGCCGTTTGGTTTTCTTTAGGATAAGCTCTCTCATTCATGTTTATTCTTTCCATCATCATCTCCATGGTTCTAACTAGACTATCAATTTTGGAGTCTGATGTGGAGGGTCCAGCTTCATCTTTGTACGTAACCTTTTTTTCTGCTTTCAATCTAGCCCTTCTGGCATTTACGTTAGCTTCTACACTTACTGCCCCTTTTTGCATATCTTCTAATGTGAGGGGTTCTCTCTCCCTCAATTGATAACACATGTCTGGGTCAAATCCATTAGGAAACTTTATTAAGGCTAAGCCTTGCGGGGGTTTCATTTGTGGAGGGAGTGCATTATAAACACTATTGAATCTAGTGCAATCATCTTAGACACTCTCTCCAGTATTTCTTTTAAGGTCATTGTATTCTAACAGGATCTAAAGGGGATTTCTCTTAACTTCCCATTTGTTTAGGAACAATTGATGAAAAGTAGGAAGATCATTAATACTGTTAGGGGTTAAGCCTTTAAACCATTTTCTTGTTTCTCCCCCTAAGATTTGAGCAAACCTTCTAAGTTTTACAGTTTCATCATCTATTTCTTGTCTGTCAAAGTAGTAATTCATTCTATCCACATGTTGTTGAGTTGTGGTAGAACTACGGGCATCATATAATGGAATTTTGGACTGATAGTCCTATGGTAGAGAAACTAAATATAAAGGAAGGACTAAGGGAGAATACCATGTTGCCATGATATGAACTTGTGGAAGCAATGGAGGATTAAAAAGTGGAGGAAGGTGATGAATTGGAGTGGTTTGAATATTGGATGTATGGATGGGTGTAGCTGAAGTACTTGGACCAGCTAAGTAATTTTGAGTAGATTTAGGATGAGAGAAGAGAAAGTTATGGAGAAAATGGGAATCAGTGGGAGTGAAAGGGGAGGCTTCCCTACTACTACTTTTTTGTGAGGCTACAAGTGGTCTATACCACTTTGTGACTTGGTTCTAGATAAGCTTCTTATATGAGGTAAGCCAACTTGGGTATTTTGCAAGTTTATAAGATTCTCAGGAAAATAACTTGCTCTGTGGATTGGTCTAACAATAGTTGGGTTTTTATATGTAGGAGACTTCGTAAGGATGCTTTCAGGATTGTCAACTATTGCAGGAGGGTTTGGGTTAGGATGGGATCTAGTATAGATTCTTCTAGAAGCTAGGATTTGGACCCAAACAAGTCAGAAAGGTTTTTTTTTAGGGATATAACAGTCTTAAGACACAAACCAAACTGTAAAAGAGATACTTAAATCACAAAGTATTCTTGATTGGGTATTGTTTAATGTTTTGATGATAGGGTAAGTTTCCTAGTGGAGTCAATGGAAATCAGTGGAGTCACCAGGTGGAGGATTTTTACTTGTCTTATAGGACTAGTTGTTGTCCACCATCAACAATCAGGAACCATTCTTGGCTGACACTTGATTCATCTTAACTAAGGAGGTTTTCTGAGTTTGAGTGAATCTGAAATGTTTATTACTCAATACTTCCCAGTATGGTTGCCACTATGTTGGCTCCCTATGATTTTCAAAGAATGGAAAGAACAAACACTGCAGGGGCCACATCATAACCACTTTGCAATCCTAGGACCTAGCCTTCCTGGATTCAGAGAGGGATCTCTCTATAAAAGTATTTTGATTGATATATCTTTTTGTTCTTTGTTTTAAGATATTAGGATAGTTATGAAGTTCTAAGGACTTGTGTTGTTTTTGGTTGGATTAAATGATAGATTTAAGGATCAATGGTGTGACTGATTGAGGAAATGTTTTAACTGAAACAAATAGACTATGAGAAAACATCAATCCATTGGGAAATGGAGTCATAAAAGGATATAATTGCCATCAAATCTGCAAGGGCTTTCATAGGGAAAGCTAACTATATCAAATGGATTCTTTAGATTAGGTTGTGATATGAAAAATTAAGAAGTTGTGAAGGCAGTAAAGCTATAGTCAGTTAAGAATCTTCTAGCTCTACTTAGACAAGAAAATCTTTTTAAGGTAACTGTTTGAAACAAGCCAAAGGACAGGGAAAACCATAAATATCATTGGACAAATCTTTAATAAATAACCTTTTAGACAACAATCTAGCAATCAAAAGACTACTTTCAGATAAAGAAAACATATAAGAAAACAACAAGAGTGGTCTAAGATCAAACAAAAATAATCTAATCTACTTTTGACAACTATCAAAGACTCTTCAAAGAAACATTTAAAGGCGGACCAAAGGGCAAGGCATACCATAGACCTCTCAGGTTTAGACTCTAGTAAGCATACTTTTAAAGAAAGATCCTAAAAACAATATCTCAAGTCTTACTCAAAGGAACATGGGCTCACCAACAATTTCCTTGGTTTCACTCTATTGAATCATTTCCAAGACAACAAGCTAGATGTAACTAGAAGGCAATTAAGTATCTTGTAATCAGAACTTGCAGAAGAAAACATGAACATAAAGAATACAGACAGAAATATGGTGCTGAAACAACAAATCCTAATCAAAAACTTCTGCTTGTTTATCAGAGAAAGATGAACATAATGAAAACATAAGGAGAAAAAATAACAATTAGGAAAACTTCACCATTGATATAGCTCAAGGATCCTGTGAACATGCTTGTATTATTGATGATCAAACCAGTTAGATCACTCCATGTACAATAGCTCTCTGCAACTCGGAGCTTTCTTTGGTTCAGTCTAGCATTCCTTAACTAGCCTAGCAGTAGAAATCAATCCAATAACATCAGGTAACGAACATTTGAAATGAAGCTCATATGAAATATTTAGATGCAAAATGAGGAGGTGCTGCTAACCTAGGGTGTTTAAATGTTATTTATTATAGAGTTAATTATTTTTTACCTTTGAGACCATGCAAGGCCCAAGGCAAAAATATCTGAAATAGTTACTCTGAAATAATAACTTATGAGTTATTTTTAGTTGAAATTTTTTACTTTTAAGGCTTAGTAATAAATTTGTAATAACTGTTGAGCTGCTTCAAAAATATCTCTCACTGTGTAACAACTATCTGATGCCTTTATTGAAAGAAATAATGCTACAGGTGGAAATTTTTTCTTTGAAGGAGTATTTTCCTCTTTGTTTGAGTTATCGGAAGTTGTCTTTGGGTAATCTGTCTTTGTTTTATTCATCAAACCTCTGTATTAGGCCTTTAGCCTTGATTTAGCTTTAAAAATATGTCTTAGTGCCCTTATCTTTGTTTCTGCTTTATAACTATTTTATTCCTTTATCCTTTATCTTTAAACCTTTGACCTTTTATCTTTAATTATTGTTTAAAGGGCTAATCCTCTGTTTATCTTTTTGATCTATAATTTAACCCTTTAATCTTCCTGTTCTTCATTTCTTCTCTGACTGTATCTATTCTTGGTGTGCAGGCAGAGTTTCTTCATGGCAAAAGGGTTTATAACCCATTGATGATCATGACACATTGAGAAATTAATTCCTTTGTGTAAACCTTATCCCTTTTAATATGTTTTTTGCCTTTGGATCATCATCCAGAGGTTTTTCATCATTTAAATGCCTCTCTGGGCTTTGGCCACCATTGAACCTGCAAAAAAAAACAAATAATTAACTTAAAACCTCCAGGATGGGGTAAATCTGCCTTTTATTTGGGTTTTTTGAGGGTTTGGGGGTGATTTGCAGAGGAATAGAGGTGCAGGGGAATTATTTTGGAGGCGAAACCATGAAGAAATTTGAATGGGGGTGCGAAACCTTGAATTTTGGCATGAAGAGGAGGAAAGCGGTTTTTGAAAACCACCGCGATTTATCATGCAGGTTATCGGCAGTAAATGGTTTTGGGAGGAGGCAGTGCGATACCTTTCAGCGACTGCCGCATGTCCTGGGCTAAACCGCCCTTTTCACGTGGACAGGGGCCGTTAACCTTCGGTGTTGAATTTTGTGCGATACGAAATCTGGATTGTCACATGTCAAGGAGCGAGATCGATGGTGCGGGTTGAGCCTGAATATGGGGTGTATTTTGGCAGAGGGGACCCAGTGGATAGGTGGCGCCAAGTGAATGGGTGATGGAGATTTGAGTGGAAAGTGGGCCGAGTGGTGACGTGAACAATTCTTTTGGGTAGCAAATCTGGGTTATATGCGGTATGAAGGATGGTGAAGTGATGACCATTGGATCAGATTTGATCAACGGTGGAGATGGCTTGGGGTGGGATGAAGAAATGAAGGGGTGGAGGCATTGTTTTGGGGAAAGGGCTTAAGAACCGGCGAAGGGAATGGTCCTGTGGGGGTAAAGGTGACCGGGGGTCGGGGAAGGAAAGGGCTAGGGCTTAACAGAGGGTTGGGGTTTAGGGTCACATGAGTAGAAAGGGTCGGGGCTTAAGGCCGAAAGGGTCTTAAGGCCTTTTCGGCCTTAAGGCCTATATACAAAAAGTGGGTTTTTTGCATAAAAAACAGAGTTTTATAAAAAATGAAAGGCTCCGATAAGCTAAATAGTTAGGTTTAATCAATGAAAAAGGGGTTTTTTCATTGTTTAAGCATTTTTATGAGAAAATGATGGATGAGGGGGGATTTTTGAGGTTTTTTAGAGGAAAAGAAAAAAGGATAAATGAGGGTGTGAGTAGTGGGGTGAATGAGGTAATTAGGCCCAAAACAGGAGTTTCTTTTCAGAGCAGTAGGGTGAACTTTTGAG
Organism: Pinus albicaulis; assembly: GCA_034641835.2. Lineage (NCBI taxonomy): Eukaryota > Viridiplantae > Streptophyta > Pinopsida > Pinales > Pinaceae > Pinus > Pinus albicaulis. The sequence goes on along the minus strand of JAXQQM020085905.1, from coordinate 36,956 downwards.
GAGGCATAAAGATAGGAAATTTTAGTGAAAAATAGTCAAATTTAGGATGATGAAGGCAGTGGGACTTCTAAAGATAGATGATAGGAAAATTATGCTATCTTTAGGTGCTTGTAGGACATCCACAGTCATCTAGTCAAATCTGTAGAATACAGGAGGATAATAGGCGCGCCTTCCTAACTCACCCAATATGCTGGAATGGGTATGGAGTAGACTACCCGTGGGTGATCTGCCTTCCATGATGGTTATTGGGTTCTAGATTAATGAGATCCTGACTTTTTGTCTCTAATAGATGTATCATGTTGATTAGAGGGCGTACTTGCGGGATATACATACAACGTTGCTCATGGTGGTTTCCCTGACACATTAGGAAAAACAACCTTACATGGGGATTCCCATCCTGTTTGTTTGATAACGTGACTGGATACCAGTGGTGCAATGCTTTAAGTCAGGGAAAGTGGCGACCACATGATTGCGTGTCTTACATAACACACATGTTGGTCTTCACCCTGGAGGGCGGTTGGGGTGACTAAGGGTTCCCGGCTAGCCACTTTTCAGCTGATAGGAAGAGGATGGATCTACTCAGCACATCCTCTTGAGTCATCAAGCTATCCATGGATTCCGTATCAGAGTATTCTTCTAGGGAGAGGCGTACTATGGATGTGCATAAACTAGTTAGTGCTCAACAAAACCGAGGGATGTAATGGAAATGGCATAATGGGTGATTTCCACTGCATATTTGACATGAATAATGTGTGGCTAGAAGGTCAATGTGGTACACTACATGGACTGGATACCATCACTGAAAAAATTCTAGGGCTGGACACTCAGCGATGAAATGATTGCATTTGTTATAGAGTGCACAGTGCTTAATAAGGGGAGGGGGAATGGTTGGTAGTCTTTCTGGTGACTGTTGTGCATACTGTAGGTATATAATGACATGAGGTTCATCTCCAGTTGAATGGATCGAGGGATCCTCTTGATAGGATTTCTAGATCGCATGTAAGGCATCCTTGTGTCGTGGAATTTCAGGGCAATGATGGGTGTAGTGCCCATAATGGCCACAGATAACGCATGCGTGATTGGTACGCAATGCCTTGCCTTGATTTTTTGTGGCTGGTTTCTTTTTACGGGAAATTTTGCCACGATATTTACCATAGAGTTAAGGAGTGGTTTTAACTCGTCCATCTCTATGCATATGTGGGTAGGGTGGCCTACTCTGTCGTATATGGCACAAGGTTGTAATTCCCGTTGCATGGTGGGAATCTCTACCTTCTTCCCTTTTTTACTGGTGTTCCTAGTCGTAACCATCGATTTTGTGATGGGAATTTCCTTCGAAGGGATGTTTGCGACAGTCTCCTTAATATATGGGGCTTCCTCGGGACTGAGGGGGATTAACCCTATAGAGGTGATATTTGTGGCTCCAGTCATGGTATGTGAGACCAGGTACCAAACTGGAATTGAAAATGATAAGTTTGGTAACACCATAGTGGCCAAGACTTGTTGCGACAAAAAACCAAATGGGGGATAGAGGAAAGGAGTTTGGGAGGCGACGTAGGCTAGAGAGGCTCCCGTGGCTGAGGGATCAGTGTCGTTACTGCTCGTCTTTGTCTCCTAGATAGCTTCGATGCTCGATGTGGACATCATGCACACTAAAGCCTCTGTGATACTAGATGATGATTCTGGTATAACAGGGGATCTCCTAGAAATGACCCAACGATGGATGATGGTTTGAACTGGCCGGGGCCATATTCTTGGTACCGTGTAAGCATCTCAACAGATGTGTCTACATAGGGTAGGATGACATCAATATTTTTTAGGGATCACTTGTCGTGGTATGTCAATTGGTCAACATTAATGATGTGATCCTCATGGGGGAACACCATGGTTCAAAAGATGGAGGAGGCTATGGTTGACATGGCATACATATAACTTTGTCCAAGGAGTATATTGTAATCCAGTTGAGCATTTAAGACTTCAATGTATATAAGGACTGTCTTTCCGGCTAAGCAGACTGGGAAGATTTGGTAGAGACCAAAGAGAGAAGATGGGCACCCGTCGTATGCTCTGAGTGTGATGTGTGATGGCTTTAGTTTGGGAGACCCTAACTTCTGCCAAACGTTCTTTAACATGATGCATGTGGATGCACCCTCATAAATTATACATCGGTGAATGGTGATGTTTTGAACTAACATCAGTATCTGTAAGGTGATCATCGAAGGAAGCCTAGGGGTGGCTTTACCTAAATTGAAAGCCATTAGGTGCGAATCGGCAGGGTCGATGGCACCTAATGCGGAAAGTAAGGTTTTCCTTTTTTTTGGGCATAATTGTAATACCTCCAAATCTGACATGGTGGTGGGAGATTGGGCTAAATCGTCCACAATGCTAAAATTATGCGCTGCTTTGGAATGGTTTCCTGCTCACCTAGTTGGTCCCTTAGCCATATTTGGCAAAGGTTCAATAGGTATCTTCGATATGGTCAACGGTGTTGTTGGTGCACTCATGCTAGCCCCTGAAGAATTGGTGTCTGGTGGGGTATCATAGTTTCAATTTCATGTCTGAAAAAAATTTCTTCGCCAGTAATGTAGATTTCATGGCTATTTTTTTCAGAATTGTCCAGAGTTGTTTTTTGCTGTTGGGTGCTAACTATCTCTTGATGGGGGTAGGGCTCCTGCATGAAAGTTGTCTACTGTGAGGATCCCCCTTATTCGTGGTTACCCTGAAGATTTTTCAGCTCGGGGAGATCGGGATACTAGTGAGTGTAATGGCCATATTCACCACAGATTGTGCAAGAGTGGTTGGTCCGAAGATTCGCCCTCTTTTTTTTCCCTTGGGAATTATTTTGCTTCTAGTTTTGATTTTGGTTGGAGTTTCCTCTAGCCTGTGATCGTGGAGGGCATTGTTGACTATTTTCCCCCTGTCCAAGATTTCCCTTTGTTTTTTTATTATTTTTTCCTTGCCGCCTTAGAAGGATAGCTATGATTCTCGTGATTATATGATTGATGTGGTTGTGCTTGGGAAGGTTTCACAAAGTTCACTTGTGCATTATTCTGCATGGGTGGGTATTGTGCTGGGGACTGGGAATATTGGGGTCCCTATCCTTGGTTTGTGAATGGTTACTGGGGGGAGCTCTTCCATTAGCATTTCTAGCTATGTACTGGGTCCCCTAAGCTGGAGGATATGGACCTCCTTGCTAATGGTGGTACGACAACGACCTATTGGTCATATTCTGCAAAGGTGCATGATGACTCTGGTAGTCAGGTTGCGGGATGTTTTGGTTAGAATCATACATGTAACTAGGGTATTGAATACTGCTGCTTAGGTGATTTTGGGTGAGTGACCCAATCAAACCGTTTGCAGAGTTCGATGTGCCATGAAATTCTTTATAAGTTTGCAAGCACAGGGTATTAGGCAGGATGTTGTCAATGTATTCTGACTGTATGTAACTCAGCTCGAGCTGCTGGGCTTTACTAATGGCATCCTCTTTGGATTTAGGTTTTTGAGTTGCTACACCTTTTGAAATATCTACAGTGAGAGTTTTCAGGAAGAGGTCTAGCAGAACTTGATCGTTGAGTTTGGCTTTGCACAAACTATGACGTCACTGCCATTCATGGAGATGGTCTGAGATATGGATGGTTGGTGTCTGTCTAAAATGTGTCATTAATTCCATCCTGGAATCCTAGTGGATGGGTAGCTAAAAATATGTTAGGAATGCAGTAGCGATGGCGCTAAAGGTTCCATGTGTAGCAGAAGGATGCTCCACATACCATTTCACAGTTGGTCTAGTTAGGGTGCGCTGAAATAGTTTTGGCCGAATAGTATCATCAATGATGTTGTTCCACGAACACCACAGGTAGAAAGTCATTATTTTATTTCTTGGGTCTTCTACTTGCTTCCCTTCGAACTTTGGAATGTCTGAAGGGAGCTTTGTGGGCATGGGGGGCCATGTTGGGTTGGGTGAAATAGGGTCATTCGTGGACTTGGTTAGATCAGGTAAGTTCAATGATGCTAAGAATGGTGACTTCGGGTTGAGAGCCATTGCACACTATGAAGACACAGTGTTCTAGTTAGGTATGGGGTTTGTCTGTGACGTACCTGGCTGTGCATTCACTTGGCTTCCCGAATGGGTAGCGCTCCTCTGCCCCCTAGGAGTTGTGGGAGGAGTGGTATGTGGTGACCCTTTGTGGGTTTCCATTTTTGTGGCATTGGGTTACCCTCGAGGGTTCCCAACTAAAGATGCCTCGATAAAGGATGAACCAATAAGGGTGGAAGTGTTCTATCTTTGATGCCTAAATGGCGAAAGACCTGGAACCCCTCCTAGTAATGGGGGGACATCCAAAAGATGTCTAGATCGACGAGGTCCCGTTGGGTCCATTATGGTGTCGACTAGGTATGGTTTTGGAAAAAATCTCCAGTTCTATCAGAGGTTAAGTATCAAATCAAGATGGTGACCACATACATAAATCAAAGCGAAAAAAAAAAAAAAAATTCCGTTAAATTATTTGTATGTGATCAATCAATCAAAAAAGAGGTTTTGTTTGTTTTTTGCGTGTGATACTCAAAATCATAGGGACCTAAAACGTCCTCACACTCTCAATTGTAACTGGGCCTTGTGAAGATATATTCTTATGGGTACTAGGGCTAACGTCCCGAAAGAACTGGCGACGCCTTCCAGCAGTCGAAGAATCAACCAAAGTAATGGGTAAAGGATCTAGTGTTGCCCACACCATCACCTATAGGGAAGGATGCCATAGATTTGGCCATTAAGTACCATCATCCCACGTGAGCATTGGAGTCTTAAGATTCTTGGTAAATCAACTACAAGTACCGAGCATTATATGGGTTAGGTAGCCCCAAATAATATTGCACACACTGGGCCTAAGCTTAACCCCCTCTGAATCAGGTCTCTGTGATGCTTGGGTTTTCTTTTCCATGGGCGGATAGATGGATTTTAAAGCTCCCTAATCAGTAAAATTCTATGTTTCAAGGTGTAAACTGACCATGGCGACTTATTGGATTCCTACCCCCATGGTCCTAACTTGAACTTTAATTTTTTGTGTGGCCCCTATTGGGAAACTTAGTGAGTTTAGTTAGGTTAGTTTTAAGGAGTATTTTCTTCACTTATGTTGTGGAAGTGTGTAAGAAAAAAATGAAGAATCACACAGTTTTAAGATGTGGATATGCGGTGATCCTTTACACGTCCCATACTAATCTATGTTCGATTGTTCCTAGCTATAAGCAAATCATGTGCGGATAATGGGCCTCTTACAATTTTTCATAGTTAATCTAAGTGATCAACCAAAGGGAGATGGAAAATTATCAGAAGAGTGCTTTCATATGCTTGCCTAGGGTCACCAAAAGGTGCAAAGGCAATAGAGATTACTTTCTTCTCTTAAGATAATCAATTCCTTGTCCCAACTCCTATTGCCAAAAATTAAACTAAAATTAATGACTTTAAACTAGGAAAAATGAAAACTAGCTAAGAATATGTGGATTAGGGCCACTTAATCCAAATAATTATCTATGTAATTTTGGTGTCTATTTTCACAAAAATAAGTTATTTCATATTGCAATTAAATTCCCCCCTACTTAAATTATGTGTTTTTTTGTGAAGATAAACTTTGAAAATTAAAAATAGCAACTAGCAATACTCAAATGCAACCAACAATGAGTTTTAAACAGTCATGGGACACCTCACATAGTATTGGAAGTTTTTCTCTAGGCTTCCAGTAACTTTACAAATGGGAAAATGAGTAAAATATCAGAGATTTTCTGCTTTTGGTTTTTTGTGTGCAAATGTCTCACACAGGCACAATTTTTTTTGCGCAGGTTAGTGCTGAACGCGCGCAATAGGGTGCGTCCGTCTGAGTGAAATGCGCGCAAATTTCCTGCAAAAAACATTTCGGAGCTTCTGAACTTCAAACTTTCACTGAGGGTGAATGAGAAGATAAGAAAAGAAGGGGAGTTGTCCAAGAAACACTCCAAAGCAGAGAAAAGGTCCTTGCAACAAGATCCACCACATTAACTAAAAAATTAAAGCTAGTGGGGTCACCAATCCTGTGGTTGTGGTTTTGGTGCACAAGTGTACCAATCCCCAATTTCTTAAGAGGAGTGGTTTTCGCCTCTAAGCCTTGGTCACATGCAGATAAAAAAAGAGTTAGCAGGTTAGTGAACATGCTATAAAACATTAAACACACTAAATCATGATATAGTATGCATATGTAGAGATAAAACAAGACTAAACTAAACATAAACACGAAATATCATAAAGAGTCAAACATAACAATAATACTAATGGTGGCATCAATGTCCCCTATTATTGCTTAATGTTAGGAAGAAAGATACTATGTTTACACACTTTCCAAGGGGCCCTTAGAACTATGGAGTTCTAAGACCTGATGCAAGGATGTTTTTACCTTTTAGCTGCCTGGTGCAAGGTCTCTATCTCTACTCCAAAGGATTGAATTTGTTGGATGGCCAACAACCGAATCCCCTCTCTACTTCTGCTCTGGATTTCACATTGCTGGATTGATTCAAAGCAATTTTGGCCAGCATAACAATGTGCTCTCCCTTTCTTCCTCTCTTGGTGGTATTTTATGGATGAATTCAATTTCTCCTTCCCTCTCTTGGTAAATTGATGGATGGTGACCCAAGAGAGATGGTTGATTCCATTATGTGCCGCTTGATTCCTTTGTGTGCTCCCTTGAGGTCTCAAGGAGGCTTAGGTGGCTCTCCTTGGGCAGCCTCAAGTGTGGGATCATTTCCTGGAGTGTGCCTTGTGGTCCCAGAAAGTGACTTCTGCCACTCTCAGGGCCACGCGGATTTTCAAGGTAAAGTCATGCAAAGGTGTGCTTATCAAAGAAAAATGCGTGCAAAGGCACATTTTTCTTGAGTACTTGGTGAAAAATTTGATTTTTCCTCTAGACCTTAGGGATTTAAAAAAAAATTTAAATCCTCTGATGTGCCTCAACCCTGTAAATCCTTCTGCGTGACATTAATAATGTCGTCTTTTCTTGTCTAATTTTCTGGTGATAACAAATGGATTTACCATTGAATTTGTAAATCCTTTCACATCTTGATCTAAGAGTGAAGGCTTCTATCATACTTGAGTTCAAAGGCTAAGTTAGAATTTTTTCATTAATAAAATAAACTTTCATTCCTTTATCTTCTAGAGCAGATATGGATACAAGATTCTTTTTCAAACCGGGTACATACAAAAATTTTTGCAAAAAAATAGATTTTCCATCATCTAACTGAAATGAAACTGAACCATAACCTTTAACTTGGTGAGTATAATTATCTCCAAGGATAAAATTTAAATTAGTCTCCCTCTTAAGTAGATTAGAGAGTGCCTCTTTGTAAAAATGTTTGGAAGCACCACTATCAACTAACAAACTATCAAATGAATCTGTAGAAGAAGAATTGGAAAGAGCAGAAACAAGAAAATATTTTGATTGATTTTCTGTTGCATTATTTCTATATCTTGAATTTCTTGTTTTCTTAGGATGCCCTTTTCTTTGATTTTCAGAAGAGATTTTTCTATAATGAGATTTTTTTTGAATCTAGGAGCTATTATTCTTTCTTTACAATCACAATAAAAATGACCATGTTTTTGACAATTAAATCATCTAACTTTTGACATGTCTAGATTCCATCTATTTTATTTTGAAGAAAATTTATTTAATTACCTTTCTTTCTCTTGTCATAGGATGAAAATGTAGTAGGTTCTCCTTCATGATTTGAAAATCCCTCTGGATATCATTCTAGCCTCTTCTTAGATACACTTTCCTAGGAGCTCATAAAATGTGGGAATAGTGTTGATGTTGTTGATGGTGGTGATAAAAGTATTCCAAACAGTAGAAATGACTCCAAGAGCAATAAATACCATTTATTTGTTGGGTACAACTTCACCAATTGTTAACATTTGATTCCTAATTTTATTCATTCTCAGGAAATATGCTTGAATCGTCTCTCCTCTATTCATCTTGATGTCCTTTAACTGATTCTTCAAGGAAATAATCTGGTTCAAGTTGCTAATTACAAACATTCCAATTAGTTTGTCATACATTTCTTTAGATTTCTTCAAACCATAAACATAAGTAATGAGATGATCACTAAGAGAATCAAGGATAATTTTTCTAGCTTTGATTTCACCCTTTTTATATATGGATTTGACAGCGGGACTTGTATTCTCTAGTGGATCAACTATTGTGTCTTCAACATACTCCATAACTTCATGTTCTTCAAGAGAGATATTTACCCTTGCATTCCATGGACTAAAGTTTAAATCATAATTCAACTTCTCCTCTAACTTGAAGTAAGACGCAGTCATCTTAATCATAAAACTTTGGCAACAAGTGGGGTCTCTTTAGGTGATCTTTGATCTCCTTGGAATTTTCTTCATCGAGGCTCTAATACCATGTTAAAATATGAAGTTCTATGCAGAAATTTAAAAATTATTTGCAGAAACTTGAAAGTTTTATGTAAAAAAATGAATGTACTTGTAGAAAATTGAATGCACTTTGCAGAAAACTAAATGGAACTTAATGTAATTTGCAGAAAGTTTAATGTACTTTGCAGAAAATTGAATGTTCTTTGTAGAAAAATTGAATTTATTTTGTAGAAAAATGAATGTGTTTTTGTTGTTACAATTACTTAGGATGCAGATTTCTTATTCACAACTTTTTATATTAGCAATTATAGATACAAAATAAACTTAAGGATCATATGAGGACAACCAAGCACAAATATGAGACACTAAGAGTTAGGTCCAATGACCAGGAAAAACCCACAAGGGGAAAACCCAAATGATTCTTATTCTATTAGATCTATTCAATTGTTTAGAAGAGTACAAAGAGAGATAGTTAATGAGAATGAATGAAGTCACCAATGTTTGATCAACTTGCAGTTGAAATGCTCTTTCTCTTTTCTTGAAGATCTCCTCCTTCTCTTCATTATATATTGTCCTACGGACTTTCTCCAAATCTTCTCTTACTCTTACTCTTCACTCGCTCTCACATTTCTCTTGCACACACTCAACTCTAGATCTCCTTCTTCACAATGAACATGTTACTCTCAACTCTCACTTTCTCTTGCTTAAATAAATAAGAAATGAGAGGAGTTACAAAATGAATTCATTCCTTGAGCCAATAACAGGAGAATTGAATTCCATGAGGGAGGAGTTACTTGAGGTGAAGTGTAAGGTATCCCAAGAATAGAGAGAGAGAGGTACACTTGTCTTGAGGAGTTAAATTTTGAATTAGGGAGAGAGAGAGTTACAATTAGACATGAGAGAATATTTGGTGAGAGTTACAGATCGAATTGAATGAAGGAGTTACAAGTGCATTTAATGAGGAGGAGTTACACTTTTTCTATACATTGAATTAGTGAGGGAGAGTTAAATTATCTTAAGTGTGGAGTTACTATTTTATTCCAAGAGAGAGATTTAATTTTCCTAGATATTTTCAATTTAATTTACTTATTTCATGAGAGAATTCATTTTTATTAATCCATTAAAGGTGAATGACTTTAGAATATTTTATAAATAATAGTATAATAATAATAATACTAGTAAGGATAAAAATATTAATTCTTGACTTGTATAATCACAACTTATTTGATTTCAAAGTGGATTCCATATCTCGAGATCATCCTTGATTATTTAGACATGAATTTCTATTTTTGGAAAGTCACTTCCAAATTGAGATGTGACTTACTATTTTTGGAAATTCATATTAAAATTGTTAGAAATGAAATTTTATTATAGGTGGTTCAAATAGAACTGAAAGATATGATTTCTTCTAGGAGAAATTCATCCCCGAGCTGTCAAATTTTAACAAGATACTCTTCTTGAATTACTTGATAATGAATCTAATTCATCAAACCACTCTCTTTCACTCCTAAATCTAAGAACAGTTTCAATCTCCCTTCATGATTGGGTTGGGTTACTTGATATATTGAATTTCTATTATTTTATTAAATAAGAAAGGGTTATATTTCTAGTTGATCCTAAAATTGCATTGAACATTATTAAGTATTATAGGTAAATAGTTTTAAATTATTCCTCATCAATGTACCATGCCTTGAAAAATTTGTTTTTCAAGGCATGGCATTCATGGTTGAACTTTGAATGGAAAACTATAGTGTCATAGATACATTTTATGTAATACATTCCAATGACATAGATTTATTAGGTATTCAATGGGTTATTTATATAGGTACCTATTCCACTAACCATGGGGAGTGTAAGCACTGCAATTTTTCAAAAAAAAATCAAGGTCTGGTTGTCATTGTAAGTTGTGTCTTTGATCCTCTCTTGTCTCCTAACTTATGGTGGAGAGCCCTGGAGGGTTAAAATGTATGAGTCTTTATCGCATAATAAAAAAATCCAAAAAGAATTCTGATTCCAGTAGTTTGTTTATGTTATAAATTCATTAGGGGAAATTATCTTTTAAATAAGTCTTTTAACTGATTTCAGTGGTTAAGTTCACGAGTTTAACTTGAAAAGTCTTATTCATTCACCATGATTTTCCTATCCGAGGTTAAAGGAAGAATGTTATAATCATCGGTTTTGTTAAGAATAAAATAGGGATAGCTGCTCTTTCCTTGAGAGGAAACTATTTTCTTCAAAAGTTATTGTTTTAAAAGTAACACAGGAATAGCTATCTTTTTCAAAAAGGTAGCAATTACGTGCAAAAATGGTACAAGGAGACAAAGGAAGCATTATTCAAGTGAAACAAACACTGCTATTCGAATATTGAAGACCTATTAAAACAAGAGGTGTTTCTCACCTGAAAGGTGGTTATTTTTCATTAGAGGACACATTAAAATGTTGTTTATTTGTTTGCTAAAGTTACGCAAATATATTGCTACTCATTAAAGGATATATGTGTTAAAGTGCAGTACGAGTAGCAATTATTAAAAAATGTGATGGAGTTTGGTGAAATGAGTTGGAAACAGGTTTAAATCATTTTTGTTTTTGTGTTATTCCCTCTCACTGAGTTTTAGGGCATGAAAAGCCCTGCCTCCATTCACTTTTGTGACAGCTACAAAAAAACATTCTTATCCCCCATTTCAAAACAATCTGCTAACAAGCTCCAACAAGTAGGGCCTCGTGGAGGTTAGTTGTTCCTTGTTTTAAAACTATGAATTCATGATTAGGTTAACTGTGAGAAGGATGGGAAAAGGAGCTAACGTGAACTATTCAGAGCTAGCAAACACCCGTTTTTTTTACCATCATGCTAAGTCTGAGTTCAAAGCAGCAGGTTGGTACTAGTTTTTAAGCAAATTTTCAGGTGAAAATGTGGTAGTGGATCAAGCATTTGCTGAAAATTTTGATGGAAAAAAGGTTAGGATTGGGTCTCAGTCCTTCAATATCACTGAAACAATCATTGTAAGGTCAACTCGAACTTCAGCTACAAGTGAGTCCTAGAACAAGCATTAAAAAACTCTTCTTAAAGTTGATTCGAATGTATATTTAAAGCCTAAGCATGAACATATTGGTTGGACTCCTACCATTTATATTTCATACTTTAAACCTGAGTGGCAACATTTAATTACCACTGTACATCATTACATAACCTGTGAGGGTAGGTTTTCAACTGTCCATAAATACCATATGAGGTTTCTAGCCCATATCTCTGGCTAAAAACCTATGAATCTACCCTTTTTCCTTCACAAATCTCTATTATCAATGTCTCGAAAGATACAAAAAACCCCAGGCTACTCTCTCATAATCTCTATCACAGAGGTTTGATTAAATTACTGGTAGTTTTTCAGCTAAGAACGAGAACAACTACATGGCAGAAGTTTTTAGCAGATGAGCATTTAGCAGTATTCATTCAAGGAGAAAAGTAGGAAGGCCTAGAAATATAAAAACTCAGGAACAACAATCAAACCCTACCCCTACATCAACTCCTTCACAAGTTGGATGATCTTCAATATCATCTAGTAATGCATACTAGGAACTTAGCCAGAAAGGCTAGAGTTCAAACCACTACTTCTACACCAACCATCACTCCTATGCCAACAATACAACCAGCCAAGGAGGTCTACACTAGCACTTCATCAACAAAGCCATAGACCTTGAGGTCCTTTATGAAGGAGTATAGAAACAAACTCAAACAAAAAGATACCTTGCTTGACAAAAACACTGTGTCTAAGAGTAAAGAGGAGGAAACCTCCTCTTGAAAGGTTAAACTCAAGAGAAGACTCATTATGACATATGGACCTTCAGTGAAATTCAACCTTGAAACCTTGACATCAAGCCCTGTTCTAGAGGCCAGAAATGGGATTCAACAAAACAATGCCATTTCAGCACCAAAGGAGCCTACTCTTGCACAAGTCTTTTCCTTATTCAAAAAGGGGAAAAAGTTTCAGAGACCATCACAGTGGAAGAACCTACCATAGCTCAGATTTTCTCATCAATTGGTTCTTCAACCAAGAAGAAAAATAAAACTATGATTCATTCATATTCATATTTTGAGGAGGATAGCAGTGATACAGAGTTCACTAAGTCAGAGTTTGAAGAAGGACATTCAAGCAGATTCATACATGGTAGAAAGAGGCCTTTATATATTCCAAACCCATACATTCAAAGGCCTCACACCAGGCCAAAGAACAAGCTCATATTAACAAGTAAACTCATAGCCAACCCTTCTCTCAGGGATGAAATCATAAACATTGATGAAAGCCCAGAGAATGAACCTAGGAATAAAAATATTCAATAGAAAAATCAAGCACAAAAGAGGAGGTCAAACAAAAGGGTAACTAAAGTTGAAGTTATCACGATCTTTGCTTATATATTAAATCTCTAATGAATTAATATATAGAACCTTGAAAATCTGAAGAAACATTTAATTTTTTGTCTTATAATCAATATTTTCGGATATATCTACCCAATTCAGAAAAAGTAGCTATTATATTCGGATTTTGTATATGGAGGAGAAAAAGATGCTTTTTGGTTATATTCTCAAAAGAATGACACTAAAAGATGATAAAGTGAATGTAGCCTTAGTGGTGATGATATTTTTCCAAGTGTCATCTAATCAAGGTATCTTCTAGCTGGTTACTCCTTTCAGTTAGCTGCTCCTACACTTTTGCAGATAAGGGCACATGTGTTCTTTTCAGTTGGTATATTGCACTTTTTGTGGAGGCAGTTTCTTCCAAGCAATGAGGAGCACTCAACCACCTCAACTCAGCCACCTCGAGCTCCATGCTGCCATGTTCTGTCTTCATTTCTATTTTAGTTTTCTTTTTATGTTTTGGATAAGCTCTACTATATGTAGAGGGTTGTAATAAAGTCTCAAAAAACAGAATTGCACTTTTTATTGAAGCTTTTTACAGAACTCCTTTTTTGTATATATATTATGTAATGCAAGGAGAAAAGGGTTCGTTGGTTGTACCTTTCATTGCATACTATATTATACCTTTTTGAATAGATAATATATCCAGAAGCACTCTTGAGGACTCACAATTTGTATGGTGTGTATATTGTTCATCTTCTTATGTGTTTCCATTATTCATTATTTCATTCCAGATTATGATTTACATAGTTCTACTTCATGTCCCTATCATTATTGTAAACCTTCATGCAATATTAGTTTGTTTTTGTAATTCTTGTTATCAAGCATTCCAGACTTAGTATTAATTGAATATAGTTCATGGTCATTCTTTGAGGTTGAATTGAATCATGTTTCATATTCTTGTAATACTTTTAAACGAGTATACATGAGCAATCTGTTTTTGTCAGTCTTGATGTTTCAAGCATTCCTGATTGGTTTTTTCATGTTAGTTGGAAGCTTTCTATGTAATGGGATCCTTTAAATGTAGAGTGATACTTTTATAAGTATTTTTTAAAGCTTTATTTCATTGTACATTACAGGTCTAGATTTTTTGTCATCATTTCCTCTTAACATTGGACCTCTGTTTTACATAGCTACTATTATCTTCGATTTTCTAACCATAAAGCTACAAACCTAATCTTGCTACCACATTATACATCAGTGCCCTTATATGTGTGAGAGATTCCTAACTATTCAAAATATATTTTATTGTGTGTGATACCCAACCACTTTCCAAAAAACTCAATCAAGTCGTAAGAAAATCCCTTAAGCTTAAGATGTGTGTGGTCAGGCGCTTGTCACAATCCAAGTGTTAATTCTAGTGGTAACATCTTTTGGTGTGTCTGTTGGGAGATGAAGATTCTAAACTTAGTATTCTCCCGAAGTTGTTGCATGAATGCCTAGTACTATTTTTTAAAGGTGAATAAATAATAATCACTATTTCTTATTGTAATTGGTTCACCTGGTGACTCCACAAAGAGGGCGAGGGGTTTCAAGACTGCCTACCACAAGTAGAAGAAATCAGAGATCACCTCTTGTGACTCCAATTTATGACCCAGAGAAAATTTTAAAGGATGCAAGAGGGAAATAGAAAGCAGCTCAAGTTGCATCACATTCAGTGAAAAAGTTACATTCAAAGTACATTCCAAAAGAAAAGGTACCATCATCTGTCTCACAACCTAAGAAATTTCAGTTTCAAAGCAATCTCCTAAAATATTTCAAGTTGAAACTACTTCCATGAAAGACAAAGTAGATTATGCTAGCCTAGATGCAACTAAACATATCTCTCAGTCATCACTTAGTAAATCATAAAAAAGTGTTATTCTAGTGAAAGAAGAAAAATCATAGGTTTTAGTTCTCAGTGAAGAAAACAAAAAATCAGAAAACTTTGTTATGACAGAATGAGAATTAGGACAAGCGTTGGAAATTTTACCCTTCCTGGATAAAGCTATTTTAACTGAGGAAGACATTAAAAAAATTCTAAGTTTTCTTCAAACTCATCGTGAATAGCAGTCCTCTTTTAGCACACAACAGGAGTATTTTCCTTTGTCTCAAAACCTAGATGTTGGCTCATCTTCTTCTCATCAAGGAGGAGGTAACCTTCCTGAAAATTTGACTTTTAATCTCTTTGACTTTTTAGCTCAACAGAACAAACTTGAAGCTACCCCAATCCTTCAAGAATCAACACTTGAGACTGATTCTCTTGGAGAGATTAAAATAAAACCTTCTGTTGTCCATTTATTTGAAAATCCATTATTTTCAACCCCACAAACTGAAATTTCCAGCATTCAAAATTCTGCATCAGCAAGTTTTCCATTATTTATACCTCAACAAGTCATGGCTTATCATGCTCCTACAAGGATGCAGGAGATTGTTGCTACAATATATGCACCAATATCCCTTCCTCAACCTTAGTATCCTCTTCCTCAAGGAGATTATCTAAAATATTTTCCCAAATACACTGGGAGGGAGAAGGAGTATCTGCTGAAGAACACCTAGTTTCCTTCTATATTTATGTTGATAACTAAAACATTGAACATGAATATGTATGGTCAAGAATTTTTGTTCAGAGCTTAGATGGAGAAGCTCGAAAGTGGTTCAGAAATTTGCAACCAAATTAAATAATAGGAATAGATTCTTTAGAGGAAGTGTTTGTAAAACAATGGGGTGACTAGAAGGATTACCTATATTATCTCATAGAGTTTGGGGATTTAAAGAAGAATACTGATCAGTCATTGCAAGACTTTAGAAAGAGATTCAATAAAGTCTATCAAAAGATTCCTGTAGAGGTCAAACCCCCTGAAACCACAACCATGATAACATTTTCCAATGCCTTAAACTCCAATTTTTCACTGTGGTTGAGATCTGAGAAGCCATAGACATTGGTGGGTATGCAGGAGGCTACTATTGGAGTGCATTCCAATATTATGGCCTCAAACAAGCTAAAAATTGAATAAGGGAAGGGGGAAAAGGATAAAAATAAAATGAAAGAGGAGAAACCATCTTCCTCCTCTAAAAATTTCATAGCTGAAGAAAATCTTGATTGGATGTCTAATTTGATTAAAGATCTTGCTTCCAAAAGGAAAAAACTGGAGCTAGAAAATAGGCATGTTGCTAGGCCCATTCAAAATGAAGGAAACATAAATCAGGCTCCTTTTAGGAGGCCCTTTCAGCCTCAAAAATTTTTATAGCGCCCAAGGAGAAATCCTGATGATCAAAATTTTTAGGCTCCATTGAATAATTTTGATGAAGAAAATCAGCAAGAAGATGAATAGGAAGATGAGGATATAAATCTTGTTGGGGATACATCATCGTCAACTTGTTTGAATTTACAATAATATGAAGAATCAATCTAGGATAAATCTATTTTCAGATGATTAGGAGGCTCATATTCATGTTCAAAATGAGAAAATTAGCCTAAAAATCAGATAAGAAATTATCCTTTAAGGTCAAAAGGGGTTGTCCAACATCCTCAACAAAAACAAGGTGCTGAAAAAATTGTTGCCAAACAAAAAGCAAAGGTTAATGATGTACCTCCATCACCTAACCTTGCCCCAATCATCAAAACAACAGTAGAAAATAAATATTTGGCTCCACTCAATTTCAGTTTCAAGTCAAAATTGAATAAAATCAAGATTCCAGTCCCACTCCTATAATTGCTGAAAAATCCATTCTACAAAGAGTCATTAAAAATCCTGCTACAACCATCTCTTTCTCTTGATTATGTCAATCTTGAAGATGAACATCCTACTATATTTTTAGGCAGCCATTTCCAAGATCAAAATGATGATAATTCTCCACCTTTTTATCTTTCACTCGACATTCATAACAAATTTCTGCACAACTTCCTATTAGATTCGGGGGCCTCCCACAATTCGATGCATAAGAAAGTGATGGATGAATTAGGACTGGAAATAACTAAAAAATACCATGACCTATACACTTTTGACTCCAAAAGGGTGGGAGTGATCAAAGGCTTGGTAATTTCTCTTACCCAACTTCTTATGAAAAGTCTAGTGATGGACATAGTGGTTGTTGATATACCATCAAGATTTTGAATTCTTCTTTCTAGATCTTGTTCCAAAAAGTAGGGAGGCACTCTTCAAATGGATATGACATACACCACTATCCCAGTATTTGGAGGAGAATTTAAGAGGTTGTATAGAGAAACACATATGGATTATATCATAAGTGATTAGAAAAATCACTCAAATAATCCTATATATGCAGAGGAGAAGGATTTAGGATAATCCATTTTACACCTTGCCGTTGATGACAAAAATTTTCAACCTGAAATCAATAAAAAACACAACTACTCATCTCAAAAGAGCAGGTTTTAGAAGTAGGACAGATCTGGAAATTGTATTTTGATGGAGCCTCATCAAGAGAAGGATCTGAGGGGCTGATATAGTTATTATTTTTCCCAATCAGAAAGTGGTGACTTTATCATATAAATTGAAATTTGTCACTACTAATAACACTGTTGAATCTGAAGCACTGATTCTGGGAATGAAGGCAGCAAAATATTTGGGAGCAGAGCAGTTGATTTTTTGGTGATTCAGAGTTGGTGGTGCAATAGGCGAGAGATAATTATCAAGTAAAAAATTTAAAATTGAAGAATTATAGAAATGAAGTCTAGGATTTGATTGAACATTATTTTTCAGCATTCAATTTGAATTTTGTTTCTAGAGAAGAAAATGAAATGGCGGATTCATATGCCATTGTTCCTATTAATTTTAAGGTCCATCTTGATATCAAATAAACCTATGATATTCAAATTAAAAACAGACCTTCCATTCCTGACAATATCAAATACTGGAAAGTGTTTGAAGATGATAAAGAAATTAAGAAATTCTTGGAATATGTGGAGAATTTTTCAGACATTCAAATTGACAATGTACAAGACATAGCTGGCAGTCAGAACAACAAATCATTCAAAAAGACTTTAGCTAGAAAAGACATTATTGATCTGAAAAAAACTTCATTCCTAAAGGCTTGGCTCCTTTCGAGAAGTTTTTTGACAATAATGATGTCTTTTTAAAGCCTGATAGCAAGACGGATGGAGAAAGTACAGTTGATTGCAACATTGGTACTGAAAATAAGCCTAGATATGTTAACGTTTCTAAATTTCTTCCTCAAGAAAATAGAACTAAATATGTCAAGATGTTGAAGCAGTATGCAGAAATTTTTTCTTGGTCCTACAGTGATTTGAATACATATGAAAGAAGCATAATGGAGCATAAAATCCCTCTTAAATCAGAAGAAAAACTTGTGGCACAAAATATAAGGCATATCAATCCTATGTTGCTCCCCATTATTGTAAAAGAAATCAGAAAATGTGGGATGCCAAGATAATTCTTCCTTTAATATTTTCCAATTGGGTAGATAATACAATCATTGTTCGAAAGAAGATGGGAGAAATCATAATTTGTGTTGATTTTCACAATTTGAACCATTTTTCACTGAAGGATAACTATTCTTTACCCAAAATGGATCATATTTTGTAGAAATTTGTAGGCTCAAAGATATTGTCAATGATAGATGTCTTTTCATGATACAATCAAATTTTAGTTGAAAAACAAGACAGGGAGAAAACAATTTTTACTACACCCTGGGGAACTTTTATCTACAATAAGATACCTTTCGGTTTAATGAATGCAGGGTCAACATTTCAGTGGGCAATGGATATTTCCTTTGCAGGAGAAAAGGACATATTTTTTGTCATTTATTTGGATGAAATAACAGTATTTTCAAAATCTAGTCATGACCATTTAAAACATTTGCAGCAAGTGTTTGATAAGTGCAAAAAAATTGGTTTATCTTTAAACCCAAAAAAATCATGCTTTGTTGTTCAAGAAGGAAAAATGCTAGGACATATAGTAACAGAAAATGGTATTTGCATTGACCCAGGGAGAGTTGAAAAAATTTGAAAAATTGGTTTACCCATAAATAAGAAAGACTTACAGTTATTCTTGGGTAAGGTTAATTTTCTAAGGCGTTTTGTTCCAAACTTTGCAGAATTAATTAAGCATATAAATGTCTTGTTGAAGAAATATGCAGGGTTTAGGTGGCAAGATGAAGAAAAAAATTGTTTCTTAGCAATCAAATCTGCTTTGACTGAAGCCCCAATGTTAATCAACCTTTATTTTGAGAAGGATTTTCTGAATTTTTCATATGCTTATGAAGAAACTGTTGCAACAATTTTACTTCAAAAGAACAAGGAAGGCTTGGATCAGC
Source organism: Pinus albicaulis (assembly GCA_034641835.2). Classification (NCBI taxonomy): domain Eukaryota; kingdom Viridiplantae; phylum Streptophyta; class Pinopsida; order Pinales; family Pinaceae; genus Pinus; species Pinus albicaulis. Next base: position 17,880 of record JAXQQM020085905.1, on the reverse strand, counting down.
CAATTTATTTTTTCAGCCATGCGTTAAGGGATGCTAAGTTAAAGTACAACTTGGTTGAAAAATAAGCGTATGCGCTGGTGAAGGCTTTGAAGTCTTTTCGAGTTTATGTTCTGCATTCTAAGGTCATTTAATTTGTGCCAAATACTATTGTCAAGGATGTATTGTTGTAGCCAGACACAAATGGTAGGAGGGGAAGATGGTTGACAAAGATTCTGGAATTTGACATTGAAATCAGACCTACTAAGTTGATAAAGGGATAGGGTTTATACCGCTTGATGGCAGAATCTGCAAAGCTCTGAATCGGAATATGGAGATAGATGAAGAAACAAATAAATAAGGTACAACTGATTATCTTGAAATCTTTTATTCCAATTGGTACAGGGATATAGTGTACTTTTTGTTAAATTTCAGTTGTCCTCCAAAAATGGAAAAATCAAAGAGAAGGGATTTTAAACTGAAGGTTGTTAAGTATTGGATAATGGAAAATCATCTTTATTGGAAAGACCCTGTAGGAGTTTTGTTGAGATGTCTAGATGAAGTTGATTCACAAGAAGTTATAGCAAAGATACATGTAGGGGCATGGGGTGGACATCTGTAATAGAAAGCTATCGCAAATAAAATTTTAAGAGTTGGTTATCATTGGCCAACTCTTTTCTATGATGTATTTTATAAAGTTAGAGCTTGTACTGAATTTCAAAATTTTTCTGGTAAGCAAAAGTTGCTCCCACTACCTCTCATTCCTATTTCAGCAGATGCTCCTTTCTAGCAGTGGGGGCTAGACTTCATTGGTGAGATTCACCTGCCATCATCAAGACAAAACAGGTGGATTCTTATAGCCACATACTACTTCACCAAGTGGATTGAGTCGATTCCAACCAGAAACGCCACTGACACAGTAATAATTAAATTTATGTTGGAAAATATTATGTCTAGATTAGGCTGCCCTCAAAATTTTGTGACTGACAACGCAATGGATTTTAAATCTGCCAAGATGAAAATTTTTTGTCTGAAATATAACATTGATTTGAATCATTCTACAACTTATTATCCCGAGGGTAATGGGTTAGCTGAGTCATCGAATAAAAGTCTGGTAAGAATTATAAATAAGATGATGACAGAAAACAAAATAAATTAGGATACTGAGCTAGTTCATGCTCTTTGGGCAGATAGGGTGAGTAGTAAAAGATCAATTGGAGTTTCTCCCTTTCAACTTGTTTATGGTGCTGATGTTGTGATTCCATTATAGTTGACCCTTCTTGTCATGAAATTTTTACAAGATGAAACTGATAATTCAAATCACATTCAGAGAAGGATGCTACAATTGATAGAAGCTCATCAAATCCGGGAATCCTTGATGGACAAAACACAGAAGTACAAAACCAAAGTAAAATATTTCTTTGAAAAAAGGGAAAAACAATGGGTATTCCAAGAAGCTGATTTGGTATTGCGTTGGGATGCAAGAAGAGAAGACCATGGGAAGCATGGTAAGTTTGATAACTTGTGGTTTGGACCATTTAAAACTGCTCAAGTTCTAGAAAATAATACATTTCTCCTGAAACATTTAGATGATGATCAGTTAACTGGAGGTCTACTCAATGGTCATTATCTCAAAAAAAAAAAATGTTTTCTGAGTCAACCAGTCTCTCCATTGTAAATATCTAGAGTGTTGTTTCAATAAGAATCCATGCCCAATGGTAGTTTTGTTTGTAAATATAGTCATTTTCACTTCAGTCAATAAAATTCAGTTTATGTCATTAGCTTCTGTTGATCATAATTCATTTCCTATAAAATTTCACAGGCAATCTGGCTTAGAGCTCTCAAAATTCCCCCCTTTCAACCTTTGAAAATCATTCCCACGCCCATCGTTACCAGTCTCCACCTCCAAAACACATTATCAATGGCTGGAAATTCATATTTGAAAATATTCGAGGCATAGCTCCTTCGGCCCTAGCCCCCTCCATCCTGTTCTCCATGTAACCTGGGCACCAGACCGAGTGCTAAAACCGGAGGTGCTTATCACATATGTATATCGGGCGCCCCCTCGGCCGTTGATATGTACAAATCAAACAGCATCCGCGATCCTCCATCCATCGCCCAAAACCACATCTCAGCCGTCTGATCAAACTGTGAAATCAACGGTTCGCGATGTGCCTGTCCTGGTGGTCCCCGCACCCAAAACACTGTTCAAAACCGAGTGGTTTATATCGCACCGCTTTTCAGCGACAGGCGGTATTCTTCAAAACGGAGCGATTCCACTCATTACCCACCGCGTGTCTCCTCGTACGACCCTGAAACCGCTCTCCATCACACGTTATTATTCGGACAAAGACGCACATCGATATTCATTATGGTTGTCCGATCTGAAGGCCTTCATCCGACAGTCATCGCGCCCCGAAGCTGCACGAGATTTAATCCAAGCCCATTGCGCCCCTGGCCCACCATCTCATTGCCTTCCGATGTGTTTTTAACCGTCGATCTTGCCTGGATATCGAACGGTCCAGATCATCTGCACAATCCACCATTGATTCCGTTTCTACACGTCATCATTCCACGTGTTTTCTGTCATACATTCGTCCACCCCTCGTAATATATGCATTCAAAGGTCATATTCGAAGGTTTTTCGCAGGATTTTTGCTGTGCAAGCATTCATTAGCTCATCCGTCATTGTTACGCTGCATTTTTCCGCCACCCTACGTTGTTTCATCATATCATAGTTTACACGACCGTTTCCATTAACCTTGCCATTATCGCCACTGTGTTCACCTTCCTGTGCATGGTTTTCTTTAACGAGTTTTCGGATTTTGCAGGTGTGTAGCAATGGAGAACTATTATGACTCACAGTCTTAATTTCTGTGATAGAACACACATCAAAGGACCAATTTCAGAGCAGAATTATGAAGAAAGTGCTCGAAAGCCAAATCGACAAGACTTCAATTAAAGGAGGCAGGGTTCAAATTTTTCAAACCCTGCAGGGACATTCAAGGCGCTGATTTCACAGATGGAGATATAAATGGGGTAGATGAAGAATATCAGTGATCAACAGAGAATTAAAGGCAGGTAGCTGAAGATTTTTGGGGCCTTGTCCTAGCCTTCGGAAGCAGAGTACCAGATTGAAGATCCTGCATATCATTCGAAAGATCTATACACAAAAAACAATATCCTCAAGGCTTTATTTCAACAGAGTTTTCTTTCCAGGAAAGGACGGATATTTGTGTGATTTTACTGCTTTACCATGTTCCTGAAGATATTTTTACCCAGTGCATTTACTTCAGAAAGCAGGCCACAGAGTACAAACAGCACAACATAGCCATTCAACAGTATGGATGCAAATGTTTTTGCCATTTCGCTTTAATTATGCAAATTAAATGTTCATCACCTACCTCTTTTACTAGGTTTTGGTTTCTCCTATAAAAACCATGAAGAAACGCATTGTAAGGGTTCCAGATTTTTATCAGAAAATTATGCAGTGAAAGGATTTTTGCATACGTTTTGTAAAATTCTTGTATGAAGGCTCAGAGTCCATAGGGTCTCAGTGAGGAGGAGTTCTATCTATCAAAGAGGATTCTGGTCTTTGGTATTTCACATTTTGTAACTCTCTTTATTGTGTTATATTAATATAACATTTCATTTCATCCATATTTCTTTTATCATGTTTTGGAATGCGAGTGGCTCACTGATTTTTGGTATGGATTCATCCTAGTTGATGCCCATGCTCAGATCATTCAAGCGCTTTAAATATGGCCCATGCATGATATTCTGTTCCATTACTCATCTAAACCATGTTTCTTCTATATTAGTTGCTTTGGGAGGGTGCTTTTAAAATTATATTACCATGTATGGATTCTTAGATTGGTAAGCCCATGCATGGTGGTATTGTATATCTGGGTATCAGCTCAATGTTAAATAATATCTTCTCAATATTTCTTTCACTACATACACCTTCTGATAATTTATGTCTGTGAAGTATTTCTGAATCGACCCGCTTTGCAGTAAACTGTCTTTGAATTTTCTGTTTCTTTTGTATTAGAGTTCTACATCTTGTCTCTGCAATATCTCTTTTCCTATGTCAGTTTCTGAAATTTTGGTCCCATTCTATTTCATTTCCCTGTTTACAGGATATATCATGTGATCTGAAGCTGACAACTTCACATGATACATTATACGCTCCTTGCTATGCTAAGATGTCCTAGGAATTGGTCTATCACAACTCTAGGCTATCTCTAGGAGCGACAACATCTTTCTAGCGCCGTTTTCGGGGAACGAAGATAAGAAAATTTGAATCCCTGGGCCTCGAAAAATCATATTCACTCTCTAAGTAGGTGAGCATGGAGAGTTGAGAGTTGTAGATCCCTCACCTTGGTGACTCCACATTTGTTATTTGATATATCTATTTGCAGTCCTGGCTCCTTGTAAGCCACACCTGAGGTCAGATTCGTCTAAGCCAAAGACACCTTCAGTGTCTGACCCTGACCAGATTATACATAGAAGAAATTGGAGGGAAAGGAAATCAGCCAGTTCTGAAATTCCTGAAGTGTCCACAGAAGACTTTCCATCCTCTTCCTCTCAAGATTCTCAATTGCAAATTCCCGACTCTACTGTGGTAGATACTGATTATTATTACTCAGATATTCCACCCCGAGAGGGTATCAGAAATAAAAAAAGTCTTCATCCTACTCCTGAGGTTGAAGAGGTCAAGGAAGTAACTGAAGTATCTGCTGTTAATATACCTTTGTTCCCCTCAACCCCTTAAACCGCAGTTGAGTATATTCCTATTATTATTCATACTCCACTTCCTCCTCCTCCCCCTCTTACTCATCAAATTATTGCACTACCTCCACCTCCTCCAATGGCTAATTTTATAGCCTTTTTTATGAATAAATATGCTCCCCTGACATTACCCCAAGTGTTGAATGATATGCCCCAGGATTATCTGAAAATCCTGCCCAGATTCAATGGAGAAAATGAGATTGATGCTCAAAAACATCTTGAGACTTTCTGCTCCTTTGCAGAGAACTTTAATTTCAAACATTTAGATGTGGTATTAAGACTGTTTTTGCAATCTCTAGATGGTGAAGCTCGAAAATGGTTCAATACATTGGCTGGTTGTTCTATTACCACTTGGGACAACATGGAAGACACCTTTCTCAGGAAATGGGGAGAGAAGAAAGATCATGGAAATTATCTCATTGAGTTCAATACACTAAATAAAAGACACAATGAAGGATTGTCATAACTCATCAAGAGATTTAATAAATTGTATTTGAGCCTCCCCGCTGATATGAAACCCCACCAAACTGCTGCTAAAATCGTTTTTGTAGCTGCCTTTGATTCGGAATTTGGTTTCACTCTCAGAGAAAGAAAGCCTGCTACTCTGGATGATGCTCAGGCAGATGCACTAGAGTTGGAAGCAAAATTTTCCTCCACTGGTAAATTAAAAGGAAAATCTGAACAAGATTCTAGGAGGAGGGGAAAAGAAGAGGTGTCTACTTCTAGTCAGGACAGAGACTCAGACAAAATGGAAGAAATGAGCAAAATAATTAAGAAAATGGTCAAGATTGAATTGGAATCCAAGAATTCAGCTTTGAAAAACTTCTAGAATGCTCCAAAAAAGGTTACAATCCTCAGCACAGAAGACCACCCCTGCAAATATTGCCAAGGGAATCAAAAGAACAACAAGATCAAGTACCACACCCATTATACTTGGAAGGTCCAGTAGATGATTCTACTGATGACACTTCCTAGGGACTGTAGGATTCAAATATTGCCTTTTCAAATAGTGATGGAGAAGAATTCCCTTTGCAAGGGAATGATGAAGCTGGGTGCTCATTGCAAAAAGAAGAAAAGATCAGAGATGCAGAAGAAGCAGAATTCGATCATTATTGTAAACAATTTGATGATTTTCTACAAGCACATTTCAATAGAAGATATGATCTCAGATCTTCTAGGAAGAGGACTCGTACCCAAGAGCAAGAAGAAGAGCAACCCTAGAGGGGAGCGCCTACTCAGGAGGAATCAACAATGCAGAAAGCTACAGAAAAAGGTAAGCAACCTCTAAACAAACCTTTGCAGTCTAATGATCAAATTCCTTCCTCTTCAAAAGTAGTCATTCCCCCTAATGTCAAGTCTGTGTCTAAAGAAGTCAAGCCCCTAGCTAAAAATAAAGAGTCAAAAGAGGCTGTGTTAGAAAAGTCCACTCCCTCTTTCAGTCTACAAAAGGAACTTGAAAAGGTCAAAATTCCAGTCCCTTTGACTGAACTGTTGAAACATCCAGCCTATCAATCTCAAGTCGCATCTTTCATGCTCCCTCCAGAAGCACCAATCATCCCAGATAGTCTCAAACTTCAAGAAGAAAGACCCATGGTAGTTTTTGGCCCACATGTTGAGGATATAGATCCCTCTACTCCTCCCTTCTATGTGTCTCTAGTAATCCATGACCTACTATTACATAATTGCATGTTAGATTCTGGAGCTTCCCATAATCTTATGCCTCTGTCAGTCATGGAACAACTAGGTTTACAAATCACAAGTCCATATAAAGACCTCTACTCATTTGATTCCAAAAGAGTTAAATGCTTAGGGATGATCAAGTATTTGGTAGTCAATTTGGCCCAAATCCCAGCAAAAAGTGTGGTAATGGACATCGTAGTGGCTGACATCCCAGCTCATTTTTGTATGTTGCTATCAAGGTCCTGGGGAACAAAAATTGGTGGATCAATCAAGTTAGATCTAACATATGCTATTATCCCAGTTTTTGGTGGCCAGGAGAGGAGGTTATATAGGGAGACTAGATTTGTCAAGATGGTGACAAAGGCTGACAACTCAGTTAATTCTCCAGTCTACAGTAAAGAAGGTGATTTCTCATGCTTGATGCTGGAAGAAGATCAATATTATGCTCATGAACCATCCTTTTTCCAGATCAAGACTGAGCAGCCCTCAGAAAACATGGAAGCAGGAATATGGACACTACATTTTGATGGAGAAAATTTAAGAGAAGGTAATGGAGCCGGAGTGCTATTGATTTCTCCTACAGGAAGATGGGTCCCTCTGTCCTTCAAATTAGAATACGAAGCCACTAATAATGTGGCTGAATATGAAGCACTTCTATTAGGATTGCAGACAGCCAGGAACATGGGTATAAACAGTTTAAAAGTTATGGGAGATTCAGAACTGGTGGTTAGGCAAGTTAGGAATCAGTGTCAGACCAAACATCCTAGGCTAAGGGCTTATAGGAATGAAGTTTGAGACATGGTAGAAAATTTCTTCTTGGCATTCAATATCGAGTCCATGCCCCGAGAATAGAATAGGATGGTTGATTCCCTTGCTGTGGTTGCTAGTAAATTTCGACCACCTCAGAACCCTCTTTTAAGATATGAAGTTGAGGTGCGTTATCGGCCTTCAATCCCGGATAATATCAAACACTGGCAGGTGTTTGAAGATGAAGAGCAGATGAAGAGATTCCTGGAAACAGTGGGAGAATTCTCCAATATGGAGATTGATGATGAAGAAGAGGTAGAATCTGAAGATATTTCAAAAAGAAATTGGGAGGAAAAAGTGGCAGGTAACAAAGTGTTGCAGTTAAAGGGAAACATAATACCTAGAGGACTCGTGCCTCTAGAAAGATTATTTGACAAGAATGATGTCTCATTGCAGCCGAGCAAAGTGGTAGAAGAGAATCAGGCAGAAGACCTGAATTTGGGTACTGAGGTGTTGAAGCCTAGAAAATCTCTGCTTCAAACATCGGGGAAAACCACCCGGTCGGGACCTTAAGACAACTCCTTTTCCGTTTGATGTGGTGGCTCCGACTGGATTTAAAGGACCAGTTTCCTTGTGACTAAATGGATTGGATAGGTGGAAATGGGACTAAATTAACTGAAATAAAACTATCTAATTTAAGCTAAATATTGATAAATAAATTCTAACACTAACCCGGGTAGCTATATGTGAATACAACTTAAGATTGTTCCAATTCAACAATAACCATGAAAATGTATTATTAATTAAATTGAAATATGCAGAAACAAATAAAGATAACTCTGTTTAAGAAATTAAAAAGAGTTATATAAACATATTGCATTCATCATTGTATACCATTTACATGTAACTATGAAAAATAACGTTTCAATCATACTCAGAAATGATATATAAAAGAAAGCGTTGTGACAACCAATATACATATAAATGATAGCAATTTTAAACGAATATCACAAGACAAAAGAGATCAACAGTGAACAGATAGAAATACCTTGTTCATCTTGAAGATTTTTAAATGCAATCTAATACTCTATCCAGTCACTCTAATGCAAAATCAAATTCCAAGGTACAGAAATGCAACACTTCAAAGATAATTCCGCATAAAAATCACCAGATGTGATCCTTTTCAAAAAATATATAAGACAATGGAGTACAGAAATGCAATCTCCAAGTCCAAAAATATTAAGATCCAGGACCCCTCTCTAAATGCATGAGAGGGGTTTAAATACTACTTAGCTAAATCTAAAAATAGTTTATTACAAAAATTAAGGATTCAGTTCAATGACCGTCCTTTTCCTAGGCTAAAATACAGTGAAATTAAAACTAAATCTATCTATCTATTAACTTGATCTTTTAGCTTGCAGGCATCCAACATAGTTTTGAGAAGATGCGGTTGACCGACTTCAGAATTCAACTGTCCTGAAAAGACAGAGTCGACAAGCGTAGGAGCAATATTCTCTGTAGCATTGATGATACAATTGAGCGCACTGTGCTGACTGTGTGGCTTTACCAAGTACGTCCAGTATGAGTCCCAATTCAATCTTGTCAGCCCTTGGATGGATTTTTCTCTTTCTTCTGCCTTTTGCCTCCATTCTGTTTGCAGTTGATTTTCCTGTGGGAGATATCCTGGAATAGTTTCAGAAATCAAGTTAGCTTTGTGTAAATTTTCATTTACACAATGTCAATTGAAGTGTTTACTTACATTGTAGATGCCTCCTCCTTGCTTCGCCCTTGATTTGTGCATCCCAGTTATTAACCAATATTTCTTTATGGTTCTGCCGTTAATGATGGGTGCACCGACTACGCGCTTCCTTACCTCTTTTTTGCCATGCTAGATAATCATTGATCTTTTCATTAATCAAATCATAATCATTTCGTAGATCTATGAGATGACTTGTGATTTTATCGCTTTCTTGGCACAAAGAATTCCATTACAATATTTTTTGGCATAATACTTCCTCTTATTCTGTTTTTGATGACCAAAGATGGTTTTCAATGGATGCAGGCTTAGGATCAATCACTATCTTGTTCTTGAATAATCACATTTGTTTTTGTCTTTATCGACTGAGACTTTTGATGTCTGTTGCATTTCTTGAAGTTGTTGTTGTAACTCTTGGCGAGTTTTAATTATTAGCACCATATTACCTGTACCTGTTGCAATTGCTGTTGCATAGCCTTTATCTGTTCTTCTTTTTCATCCAACAAAAGTTGTATCTCAACTGCTTTATCAATTGTTGCAGAAGCATAAGCTCCTGTTATTTGAGATAACTTAGTGAGATTATGAGTAGGCTCTGTGGCGGGATCTTTCCACAAAACATCTACTTGTTCTGGTTCAGTAGCAATTGCACTTTCTATTTTTCTCTTTTTCCTTTGTCTCTTTACTAATGCTTTGTATTTTGGGCTATAAAATACATCCAGAGGAGGAATGTCTTCTACATTAAGTACAATTTCAGAGGAGGGTGTGATTGGTATGTGCTCTGTTACTGCAGCTGTGCTGCTTGTTCCTGTGTTCAAAACTTTGGTTGTCTGGACAGGGTTCTGTACATTCTGTCCTTCTACATTAATCAATTGATTAAAGGTTTCCCATTCTTTATCTAACTCAATGGTAACTGGTTGTTGCTGTACATTGGGTGGAGGAGGATTTGTTTGTTGAGAAGTCAAAATTTGCTGTTGAGTAAGCTCTTTAGATTGTGCAGACTCTTTAATGGATTCTTCCATTTTATCTTCCTTTTCTTTAGACTTACTGGAGTGTTCAGAATCTCTGTCAGATTTTGATTTGGATTTACTTGTACTTGAACTTCCATTAAGACTAACACTAGGAGTTTGCTCCCTTGCAGGCTCTAAGCGTAGATTATCCAAAGGAATAGGAATTAGTCTCCTTTCTCTGTAAAGTTTGAATTCATGGAATTCCTCTGGAGATAGCTGAGCCTGAGCTAAATTCAAAACCTCTTTGAATGAATTTCTTTCTTGGAACATATCATCAAAAATATCTTGCTCCCCGACAAATTCCCTTACTTTGATTGCATTGGTAAAATTCTTAACAATATTATTTGGGTCAAATAACCTTCTTGAGAATTTGAACAGCTGTAGGCATGTAATGTTTCCTATCTCGTGAAATGCATGACCAATATCCAACAGTGAAAATGTTCCACATTTTATGGGAAATTGTGGCCAAATGCCCTTTTTCTTGTCTTTTAAATCTTTTGTTATACCTCCCTGGCCACAGGTCTGATAAGCAATTTCCTGAGCTAAAAGTCTATCTGGAACATATAAGGGTAAAACATGGGGAGAAGCATAACTTCCAAAAACCCTAATATAGGTGAACAATTCTTCTCCAAACCATCTTGCGACGGGGAGAATATCAACCTCTGTTTCTGAGGATAACCTCGGGGCATCCTTATTATACAATGTTCTGTACAATGGCAGCATTATTCCATGACAAATTTGATAAAAATGGGGGACAAACTCAGACTCCCATAGTTCTTTATGGTACACATGAATGGGAAAAGGATCGTGGATAGTCCATTTCCAGCCCATCACAGGGAATTTAGAGACATAGCAGATGGCGTCCATGACATAAGAAGATAAATAAAAAGGCGGATAAACCCGCTGGGAAACATTTCGTTTAGACCGGTAATAAAAAATAGCAGTGGTGAGATTATCAAATAGGATTTTGGCCCAATCTACAGTTGTAGAATTAACAGCCGCATTCAACAAAGGAAGCCATTCGGGTAATATCATATTTATGTCAGGATTTCCAAAAAGCATGCATAACATGGCAGCAGTAAAACAATAAGGAGAGGTAAGTGAACCCATGCTGTACATACCTTGTTTGTTCTTCTTCAATGGTTCACTTCTTTTGGTCCACTCCTTTGTGCATTCTGCCAAATTTGAGTGTTCTTTGGCAAACTCTTCCATAAATTGCTTGTTGAAAGTTACCTGAGGTTCTGGCAGCTTATACATTAATCTCAGATATTCTATGGTGAATGACCCAATTAGCTCTTCAGATGGAGTTCTGAACTGTCTGTCCGAAATATCTGTGCTATCCAGCACCCATCTCACCATGTCTGTATATGGGAGAATCCTTGGCCTTGCTGCTATTCTATGTAGAAATGAGCAAGCCAAGTCTGTAAGGGTTGCTTCAGACGTATCCTTTGAACCTGCTGTAGCTGCAACTTTTATCACCACGGGGTTTTCATCTTCTAACAGTTTATACATTCCCTACCAAGTGGATATACCGACGTCCTTGTTACAGGCGGTGTCTGCGTATAGCGAAGCCATTTCTTTGTTCTCAGAACTTGAGCTCTTCTCCTTCTTACCCATAGTGTTTAGCGGAAGCTTTGTATAGTGGTCTGCTCCTTCGTGCCTGCGTTTTATGAATAAATGAGAGTAATGATATAAGAAAGGTGATGAGACTGTTTCGAATATGAAAGCGGATGAAATATAATATTTAAATTGTGAAACGACTTTCAATCTAAACACAATCTCATTTCACATTAATAATCAATCCAATCATTTAATATAATCATTAAAGCGCATAATGGATTTGACATATGGGAAGATTGCCTTGGGATAGCGCGCTTATATGGATTTGCGACATTGCGATCTGCGATTTTCTGCGCAAATTCACAATATCACAATGTCGCAATATCGCAGAATGAAGTCATCGCAGTCATAAAAATAGCACAAAAGTGGAAATTGCGCAATAGCGCAAAAGCGCATATCGCAAAAGCGCAATAGCGCAAAATCGCAATAGCGCACAATCGCAAAACGAAATCATCGCAAAAGCGCAAAATCGCAAAAGCGCATAATAAATAAGAGCGCAAAAGATATTCGTTAATCATTTCTGTTTTCTGCGCTATGCGATCTGCGATCAATGCGTTTTTTGTATATACTATTTTTGTTATGGATGCGCTATCTTGTTTCAAGAGAAATTTTATTATAATCCATCATAGACTTAAGTGTTTCTAAATATTCTTTCTAAGGGATTTCTATAGGTTTATGATAGAAAGTTTTATTTGAAAAGGCAAACAAATCCTAATTGATTTTTTTGGATTTTTTAACTAAGGGTCCCCATTTATTTAGTATTATTACTAATAATAAATAAAAGGGGGGTTGTTGCTGGTCACAACATGAGGCTGACCCCAAAATTGTAAAATTGTCCAAGAAGATCCCTGGAGAATATAAAGAGCTATATCAGAAATTATTTCAGTCTTACAAAGATGTGTTTGCATGGTCCTATCAGGATTTGAAAACTTTTGATATCAATATTATGCAACACAAAATTCCACTGAAGGAAAATACAAAGCCCCATAAGCAGAAGCTCAGACAAATAAACCCCCTGCTGCTGCCTTCAATTGAGAAAGAAATTAAAAAGCTGTTGAAGGCCAAAATAATTGTGCCATTGAGGTACTCTGAATGGGTAACAAACCTTGTCCTTGTACGTAAGAAGAATGGAGAAATAAGGCTGTGTGTGGATTTCAGAAATTTAAACAGAGCATCCTTAAAGGATAATTATCCACTTCCCAAAATGGATTACATCCTGCAGAAAGTGGTTGGATCTTCCAGGATGTCAATGATGGATGGATTCTCTGGTTATAACCAGGTGGCTGTACTTCCAGAAGATCAGAAGAAGGCTACTTTCACCACACCATGGGGTACATTTATGTATGCAAGGATGCCTTTTGGATTGATTAATGCAAGGGCTACTTTTCAGAGGGCAATGGACATTTCTTTTGTTGGGGAGCAGGATAAATTTCTGGTAGTCTACCTCGATGATATCACCGTATTTTCAAAGAATGATACCGAGCACATTGAGCACCTGTAGAGAACTTTTGAGAAGTGCAGAAGGTATGGTCTCTCTCTTAATCCTCAAAAGTCTTTATTTGCATTAGAAGAGGGAAAGCTTTTGGGCAATATTGTGACTAAAGATGGGGTGAAGATAGATCCTAAGAGGGTAGAGGTTATAAATGGTATTGCTTTTCCCAGGAATAAGAAAGAAGTACAAGTATTCCTAGGGCGTATTAATTTCTTGAGAAGGTTTATCCCTAACTATGCTGAGATAGTTAGGCATATAACAGATATGATGAAGAAGAATAATGAGGTAGAGTGGTCACAAGAATCACGGGAGGCATTTACTAGGATAAATAATGCTTTTGCAGAAGCCCCTGTGCTGGCTAGACCAGATTATGATAAACCTTTCATGATTTTTTCTTTTGCATCACCTCATACAATAGCAGGAGTTTTATTGCAGAAAAATGAAGAAGGATATGAGTAGCCTATTGCCTTTTTCAGTCAGGTGCTTCATGATGCAGAGTTAAAATACAACATATTGGAAAAGTAAGCATATTCCCTAGTGAAATCCCTCAAAGCATTCCGTGTATATATTTTACAGTCCCACATCACTGAATTTGTACCTGCAGCTGCTGTAAAAGATATTCTCATTCAGGGGGATAGTGAAGGAAAAAGGGGGAGGTGGATTGCCAAAGTACAGGAGTATGACTTAGACATCCGCCCTACTAAGTTGATCAAAGGACAGGGGCTTGCCAAAATGTTATTTTAATCAAACTATCAAACTTTGGGCATAAATTTGTCCATTATAGTAGGCGAAAAATCTTAGGAGAAAGAAGAACGACATGGAATTGGAGTAGCTACTCCAGAAACACATATAAAGTACCTTACTAGTCAGTGGTATAAAGAGATAGTGGAATATCTACTTACACTCATCTGTCCTCCAAGTTGTGACAAAACTAAAGACAGAGCATTGAGATTGAAATCACAGAAGTATATAGTCACCAATGTCCGGCTATACTGGTGAGATCCCTCGGGCATCTTACTCCTGTGTCTCACAGAGAATGAAGTCGAGAGTATTATAGTAGAATTCCATGAAGGAATCTATGGAGATCATTACAGCTGGAGGACCACAGCTCATAAAATTCTGAAGGCTGGCTTCTATTGGCCAAAGCTTTTTGGAGATGTTTTTGCTAGAGTAAGAGCATGTGATAAATGTCAGAAATTTTTAGAGAGACAGAAATTAGCACCATTTTCCCTGATTCCAGTACATGTGGATGAAACATTGAAACAATGGGGTATTGATTTTATAGGTGAGATACATCCCCCATCAAGTGGACAACATAAATGGATATTAACAGCCACATATTATTTCACCAAATGGGTGGAAGCCATACCTGCAAGGAATGCTACAGATACTGTGATCATAAAGTTCATGGAGGAAAACATCATATCCAGGTTTGGCTGTCCTGCTAGGATAGTGACTGATAATGCACAGGCCTTCAAGTCTACAAAATTTATGAATTTATGCCAGCAATACAATATCATACTGAGTCACTCTACAACTTACTATCCGCAAGGGAATGGCTTGGCAGAGTCTTCAAATAAAACTCCGGTGAGGGCCTTGAAGAAGACTATTAATGAAAATCAGAAGAATTGGGATTCCCAAATGAAATTTTCTCTATGGGCCAATAGAATTACCAGCAAGAGGGAAACTGGGAAACCTCCTTATGAATTGGTATATGGGCGAGCAACATTTTTTTTTGTACAGCTGGCTTTGCCAGTGGCTCGCTTCATGAAAGAAAGCCAGGAGGAACCTGAAGATATGATCAGGAGAATCAATCAATTAGTGGAATTAGAAGAAACATGGGGCCAGGTGAATCAGAGGTTAATATAATATCAAGAGAAAATGAAACACATTTTTTATCAGCACGCAAAAGACATGAAACTGAAAATTGGTGATTTGGTGCTCAGATGGGATATTCAGAGAGCTGAGAAGGGAAAACATGGTAAATTCGACCCCCTCTGGTTTGGTCCTTTCAAAATTGTGAAACAGGGGGGCAATAATACTTTTAGGTTGGAGAATTTACAGGGCGACTTGCTGGATGCCTTGCTGGACGCCCCTGTAAACGGTTAATTCCTTAAACCCTACTTTCAGTTCTGATTCAGGCAAAGACTGCCTGATGTATTATATTGTATGATAATTTCCTTTTTGTTTTCGTTTGAATAATGTGGGTGTCATTATGAATTATAAAGTGAAAAATGGAGGTGCTGGAGAGCAGAGTCTGTATACAGGATGATCAGAGGGTCTGTGAGTTCTTGACACATCCAGGGATGAACGTGTCGTCCCCAGGTGGAGCCGATGTTGATCATAATTCGTTTCCTATAAAATTTCACAAGCAATCTGGCTCAGAGCTCTCAAAATTCCCCCCTTTCAGCCTTGGAAAATCATTCCCACGCCCATCGTTATGAGTCTCCGCCTCCAAAACACATTATCAAAGGCTAGAAATTCATATATGAAAATATTCGAGGCATAGCCCCTTTGGCCCTAGCCCCCTCCATCCCATTCTCCATGTAACCTGGGCACCAGACTGAGTACTAAAACCCGAGGTGCTTATCACATATGTATATCGGGTGCGCCATCGGCTATTGATTTGTACAGATCGAACGACATCTGTGATCCTCCATCCATCGCCCACAACTGCATCTCAACCGTCCGATCAAACTGTGAAATCAACGATTCACGATGCGCTTGTCCTGTTGGTCCCCACGCCCAAAACACTGTTCAAAACCGGGTGGTTTATATCGCACCGCTTTTCAGCGGCAAGCGATATTCTTCAAAACGAAGCGATTCCACTCATTCCCCGCCGCGTGTCTCCTCGTACGGCCCCGAAACTGCTCTCCATCGCGCGATATTATTCAGACAAAGACGCGCAACAATATTCATTACGGCCATCCGATCTGAAGGCCTTCATCCGACGGTCATCGCGCCCCGAAGCTGCACGAGATTTAATCCAAGCCCATTGTGCCCCTGGCCCACCATCTCATTGCTTTCCGATGTGTTTTTAACCGTCGATCTCGCCTGAAGATCGAACGGTCCAGATCATCTGCACACTCCGCCATTGATTCTGTTTCTCCATGTCATCATTCCATGTGTTTTCTGTCGTACATTCGTCCACCCCTCGTAATATATTCATTCAAAGGTCATATTTGAAGGTTTTTCACGGGATTTTTGCTGTGCAAGCATTCATCAGCTCATCCATCATCGTTACGCTGCATTTTTCCGCCACCCTACGTTGTTTCACCATATCACAGTTTACACGACCGTTTCCATTAACCTTGCCACTATCCCCACTGTGTTCACCTTCCCGTGCATGGTTTTCTTTAACGAGTTTGCGGATTTTGCAGGTGTGCAGCGACGGAGAACTATTATGACTCACAGTCTTAATTTCTGTGATAGAACACACATCAAAGGACCAATTTCAGAGCAGAATTATGAAGAAATTCGTCGGAAGCCAAATCGACAAGACTTCAATTAAAGGAGGCAGGGTTCAAATTTGTCAAACCCTGTAGGGACATTCAAGACGCAGATTTCACAGATGGAGATATGAATGGGGCAAATAAAGAATATCAGTGATCAACAGATAATTAAAGACAGGTAGCTGAAGATTTTGGGGGCCTTGTCCTAGGCTTTGGAAGCAGAGTACCAGATTGAAGATCCTGCATATCATTCGAAAGATCTATACACAAAAAACAATATCCTCAAGGCTTTATTTCAAAAAAGTTTTCTTTCCAGGAAAGGATGGATATTTGTATGATTTTACTGCTTTATCATGTTCCTGAAGATATTTTTACCCAGTGCATTTACTTCAGAAAGCAGGCCACAGAGTACAAACAGCACAACATAGTCATTCAGCAGTATGGATGAAAATGTTTCTGCCATTTCGCTTTAATTATGAAAATTAAATGTTCACCACCTACCTCTTTTACTAGGTTTTGGTTTCTCCTATAAAAACCATGAAGAAACGCATTGTAAGGGTTCCAAATTTTTATCAGAAAATTATGCAGTGAAAGGATTTTTGCATACGTTTTGTAAAATTCTTGTATGAAGGCTCAGAGCCCATAGGGTCTCAGTGAGGAGGAGTTCTATCTGTCAAAGAGGATTCTGGTCTTTGGTATTTCACAGTCTGTAACTCTCTTTATTGTGTTATATTAATGGAACATTTCATTTCATCCATCTTTCTTGTATCATGTTTTGGAATGCGAGTGGCTCACTGATTTCTGGTATGGATTCATCCTAGTTGATGCCCATGCTCGGATCAGTCAAGTGCTTTAAATATGTCTCATACATGATATTATGTTCCATTACTCATCTAAACCATGTTTCTGCTATATTAGTTGCTTTGGGAGGGTGCTTTTAAAATGCTATTATCATGTATGGATTCTTAGATTGGTAAGCCCATGCATGGTGGTATTGTATATCTGGGTATCAACTCAATGTTAACTAATATCTTCTCAATATTTCTTTCACTACATACACCTTCTGATAATTTATGTCTGTGAAGTATTTCTGAATCGGCCCGCTTTGCAGTAAACTGTCTCTCAATTGTTTGTTGCTTTTGTATTAGAGTTCTGCATCTTGCCTCTGCAGTATCTCTTTTCTTGTGTCAGTTTTTGAAAGTTTGGTCCCATTCTAT
Organism: Pinus albicaulis; assembly: GCA_034641835.2. Classification (NCBI taxonomy): domain Eukaryota; kingdom Viridiplantae; phylum Streptophyta; class Pinopsida; order Pinales; family Pinaceae; genus Pinus; species Pinus albicaulis. The sequence continues at coordinate 142 of JAXQQM020085905.1, read as the reverse complement.
TTAATTTCCCTGTTTACAGGAGATAGCATGTGAGATGAAGCTGACAACTTCACATGATACATTATACGCTCCTTGCTATGCTAAGATGTCCTAGGAACTGGTCTATCACAACTCTAGGCTATCTCTAGGAGCGAAAACAGCT